>JAFMOC010000395.1:0-22500 GCA_019802505.1 Corydoras sp. C115 | reverse complement strand
CACTACAGTCAGATCATGTTTGTTGAAGCTTGTGGTCAGCTCTCATTTACATTGTCATTAAATGTGTGAAAAATACTTGCTCTCAAGTGCTATAGAAACCCTAAATGTAAATCACACTGCTGAATTTAGACCCCATCTTTTGTGAAAAAAGGTCCAGAAGCAGCTTCTGCTTTGTAAGTGGGAACATTGCAAACCTTTTTTTTTTTTAGTTTTGTGTGAAATGGACAGCGCTGTGTAAAGCGGGGTGTTAATTATCTCTTTATTTAGTGATCTTTGTGTAAAGGTGCTCGGCCTAATTGACTGAAGGGTGGAGGGCTGGATTGGGGATTTCCAAGTCGCACAACATTATTTTTATTTTGGAGGGGTTAGGGTTGGATGAAGTCAGCAGCATCAAAGCCAGAAGATTAAATAAAAATCTAAAGCAAACGTGACGTCAAATAAATCTGTCACTCTTTGAGTCCAAAGCAACAAAAGCAGCGTTTCATCCTTCATCAGTCCGCCGTGTTAATGATTAAACTTTGAGTTTAAAATGATTCCAAAGAGTTCACAAACTTTTTCATGCACCCAAAGCCGGTGTGTGTGTGGATGGGGTTCACACTGTTGAAGTGGGGTCTTTCGGGTGGGGGGGGGTGCCTTTTGTACGGTGCTTGTATTTATGGCTGTGATTATTAGTATTAGAGAGTGAAACACTTGGGCAGAAAGCCCCAAAGCAGATGACGGCGTCTCCATGTTGCCGCTACCATGGTGATGAAAGCAGGTTGGTTCCTATTGTGTAAAGGGCGTCGAGTCCCTAGGAATCTTAAATGGTAATTACTCAGCTTTTGGGAGCGGGAGCTGAGGCATTAACTAAATCATGCGCTGTGTGTGCTCTACACACATTGTGTGATGGTGATAAATGTGTGTTCTCTCTGGAGAGACTGGGTAGAGTGGATTGTAATGAGTCTCTCTGCTTTTTTCACATTTTCAGAGTTTATCTAGATTTGGGAATTAAACCTCTACACACAAGATAGATATATATAGAGACGCAGCTCAAGGGGCTTTCATTTAAGCATCATCTTTTTTGAGCCTTCAACTGCACACGGAGCATCTTGATTTGGGGCGTGTCGGTGTGTCTTTGTGATCCTGATGACGTGATTCGTGTGTGTTTTGGGTTGATGAAATTTGACGATCATATCTTTTTCCTTCTCAGTTGACTGAGTTGAACACGTTCTTCCTGAAGCACATCTTTGTTTTCCCCGCATGCCACGCTCTCAGCTGGGGTCGCATCCTCTTCATCGGGGTCATCACCGCGCCAACTGTCAGGTGACACCATCAGTCCCTTTTTGTTTTTCCTTTTTTTTAATTTTTTTTTTTATTAACATCACCATTTGTACAAATTCATAAACTATAAAATGGATCTCATTCTCATAATTATTTTTTTTTTAAACACTTGACCTTTTACTTTTTAACTTGATGCTTTACATAATCTAAAGGATTTGTCTATAACAAGATAACAGTACAAAGAGTTTTCTACCTTCACTCTATTTTTTCAAAATACACTCCGACTCGTTCACTTCGCTCCGTTGATGATCGCCGCCTGGCGGTTCCACCTCACCGAGGAGCTCATTCTCACTCCGTGGCGTTCTCCACTGCAACATGGTGGAACGTTCTTCCCAATTCTGTCCGTACGGCAGAATCACTAAACGGTTTTAAGAAACTACTGAAGACGCATCTCTTTAACAAATACCTGTTGTAGAAAAAAACAAATAATAATAATAAAAAATAAATAAATAAATAAAAAGGGGGTGGGGCGCAAATAATCAAATAATAATCATTTTTTTTAATAAATTGATGAATTTTTGATGAATGGTTTGATGAATTTACAGTATAGTTGGTTTTCTCCAGCGGCACGGTGGCTTAGTGGTTCAGCACGTTCGCCTCTCAGCGCTAGAGGTTCCCGGTTCGAATCCCCATCTGAGTGGAGTTTCCATGTTCTCCCCGTGTCTGCGTGGGTTTCCTCCGGGTTCTCCGGTTTCCTCCCACAGTCCAAAAACATGGATTAAGTCAATTGAATTCTCAAAATTGCCCCATATAGAGTGTGTGTGTGTGAGTGAGTGTGTGCCCAGCGATGGATTGGCGCCCTGTCCTGGGTCTATCTGCCCAGCGCCCGAGACGTTCTCCCCTGGATGGGCATGGGGAACCCCACCGCGAGCCTAATAGAGGATGAAGCGGGAGATAATGAATGAATGAATGGTTTTCTCCATAACTTCTGACTTGTGGTGTTCTCATTTGTAAGTCGCTTTGGATAAAAGCGTCTGCTGAATGACTAAATGTAATGTAAATGTTTAATTATACCTTTTTATTTTATAGGCAGTACTATGCCTATCTAACAGATACACAGTGTAAACGGGTCGGAACCCAGTGCTGGGTATTTGGGTGAGTGTTTCTCACACACACGAACACACACACACACACACACACACACACACACACACACTTCATATATGTATATTAAATCTGTTTCATCATGCTGACTGTATTTCTTTGTGTCTTGCTGTTTTCTGTCTGTCTTCTCTGTTGCTACTTTTATTTGATGTTGATGATGGAACAGAACATGGGGTTGGGGGTGTTTGTGTGTACCAACTAAAACCATGACATGTGTTTGGGGTAGGTGCAGTGTGTAGCTTTATAATCTAGTAGGTGTTAAGTGATCGAGCGTCACTGTGCTGAGCTTCGGTAGCCGTAGTGGTTCAGTATTAATGCTCTGAAATTCACAGCATTTATAAAGAAAAAAAAACAATTTCAAAAACATTTTAGAATTCTGCCTATATATATATATATATAGGCAGCACGGTGGCTTAGTGGTTTAGCACGTTCTCCTCTCAGCACTAGGGATTCCCGGTTCGAATCCCCATCTGGGTGGAGTTTCCATGTTCTCCCCGTGTCCGCGTGGGTTTCCTCCGGGTTCTCCGCTTTCCTCCCACAGTCCAAAAACAGGATCAAGTCAATTGAGTTCTCCAAATTGCCCCAAATAGAGTGTGTCTGTGTGAGTGAGTGTGTGCCCAGCGATAGATTGGCGCCCTGTCCTGGGTGTATCTGCCCAGCGCCCGAAACGTTCTCCCCTGGATGGGCATGGGGAACCCCTAATAGAGGATAATGCGGGAGATGAATGAATGAATGAATGAATACTGCAGCTCCATCAGGGTAAAAAAAAAAACACTAAAACCCATAAAAAGTAAAACTGACATTTTATTTATTGGTGATGTGAAGACCGACATTTTGATATTCTGTATATTCTGTTTGATACCCCCCCCCCCCCCCCCCCCCCCCCCCCCCCGCGACCCTAATATAGGAGGATAAAGCGGAAGATAATGAATGAATTTTAGAATTCGAAAGCAGATTTTAAATAGATTTAAAAACCCGTGACTGAAAGAACAGTCTTGACTCATCTACAGTCTGACCTCAGTGGGTCACGGGGTTTTCTCTGAATGTTTTCATTTAGTTTTGTTAATTTTTTTTTTTTTAAACATTCCTCTCTTCATGAAAGTTAAAGCAGACCCGTATGACGGGCTCTTTAGTTAATTCAATGTTGTGTAGACGATTCGTAGTGTCGTATTTCTGTATCAGGTGTAGTTTGTGTTTAGTTGCCACATTTCATACATTCCAGGAATTGTTTCCATTCTAGCTTCTGCTTTGTAAACTTGTAATGTAATGTGATTCCAGTGCCATTGCATTTCTTGAGGCCTTAGCGTGTGTGAAGTTTGGACAGGATCTTTTCTCGAAGACGCAGATCCTCTATGTGATTCTGTGGCTCCTCTGTGTGGTGAGAACACATTTCACTACATTTCATCTTCAGGGTATTTAGCTGCTTCCGTTATGTAAGAAATCTCAAGAGTGATTACAACATGCCATCGACATGACAATTTTTCTGGTTTACTAATAAACTGTGATCAGTTATAATTTTTTTTTTAATATAAAGATTGATGTGTGCAGTTTTTTTTAACTAATGCATGTCCATAACTCCTTGCTTTGTACATCTGCACAGGCCTTCATCACATTCCTGTGTCTGTTTGGGATGGTGTGGGCCGCTGAAACCTATGGACCCAGGCAGAAGGTCAGCACATGTCCAGCTCTTATAAAAAAAAAAAAAAAAAAAAATTTACAATAAGATGACGGTGGGCATGCCGGTAAATGTGTGCATGACAAAAACAAATAATAGTTTAAATTCACTAAGTTTTGAGTTGATTTGTCATTTGCACTACATGTCAGGACATATGAGCATTGAAATGCCTGTGGTGAGACTCAGGAATAACATAATAAAGATATGTGCACTTTTTATAATCATTAAATCATAGCATTAAGCTACACCAGTGCTTCTCAAATAGTGGGGCGGGCCCCCCTGGGGGGGCGCAGTGCGGTGCCTGGGGGAGCGCATAACAAGAAATCACAGAGCAAGTGATATTAAGTGTACTGAACAAACCCTCAAGAGACAACATGAGAAATATTTAACAGGAATGACGGAGAGAGACGAAGATAACGAGACAAACAAAAGTCAACCGAAAGTTAAAACGAGGAAAGTGTATGTAGCGCTTGGTTTCACGGTAACGAAGGTGGGAGACGAAGAAAGAGCGGCGTGTCCTCTGTGTCTTTAAATGTTGGCAGTGGACAGCGTGAAATAAATGAAGACGTCACTTAAAGACATTACACCCCGATCAATTAAAGACATTAAACTCCAATCACGCTGATAACCGCTTGAGTTTTTAATCGAAAACGTGACACATACAGTAAGCAATTATAACGCTTTATGAAAGCTACTGCAGAAAAGCTGTGCGCTGCAGAACGGGCGCATTGTAGACATTAGTTCTGACTTACTCAAAAACAAACAAAAAAAAAAAACAGCACAAATTGTTGTATTCATTTTTGTTTTGTAGGTTAAAGTGTTAATAAATTGTGCTCCTGAATTAATGTTGCTTTTGAAATTGATTTCTAGTTTAAATAAGGATTTCATTAGTTTCTGTTACAAACTAAAAAACAAAGTGAATAAAATGATTCTTTGTTGTCAGTCGATCTATATTTCTTTCTTTTTTGTTTTCTTTATTGTTAATAAGGAGACATTGTTATAAAAGAGGAGGTATAAACAAATATACAAATTTAATTCATACTACAGTGGGCGTGTAATAAAAATGCTTCTGTAAAAGAGTTTTGTGTGTGTGTGGGGGGGGGGGGGCGCAAAAAAATTCTTTTTCTTCTTCCTAGGGGGGGCTTAACAGAAAATATTTGAGAATCACTGAGCTACTGAGATGAACAGGAAACCTTATCATTGACCCTGAATTAATGTCAATGTTTTGAACTGTTTCAGACTTTGTCAGAGTGTGAGGACAGCGTTTACACTGATACCAGTGACAGTGTGAAAGGTAGGAACAATTTACCGAAAATTTGACCAGTTACAATGAACGTTCTATATTTGGTTTTGAGTGTTAAGGGCTTTATACTACGTTCACATCACAAGACTTCTGCCCAGTTCCAATTTTCTGATCAGATCAGACTCGCCTTTCTGGGTAGCGCGCACACACACACACACACACACACATACACACACACACACGGATCCCTACACATAAGGACGGAAACGTAGTATACCCACACAGACGCATGTACACACGCTACCATAGGTTTCTGAACAGAACAACCCACTTTATTTCCTTTTTTAATACTGCAGCTCCGGTGGCTTAGTGGTTAGCACGTTCTCCTCTCAGCGCTAGGGTTTCCCGGTTCGAATCCCCATCTGGGTGGAGTTTCCATGTTCTCCCCGTGTCTGCGTGGGTTTCCTCCGGGTTCCTCCGGTTTCCTCCCACAGTCCAAAAACATGGATCAAGTCAATTGAATTCTCAAAATCGCCCCATATAGAGTGTGTCTGTGTGAGAGAGTGAGTGTGTGCCCAGAGATGGATTGGGGCCCTGTCCTGGGTGTATCTGCCCAGCGCCCGAAACGTTCTCCCCTGGATGGGCATGGGGAACCCCACCGCGACCCTAATAGAGGATAAAGCGGGAGATAATGAATGAATGAATGAATACTGCAGCTCCATAAGGGTAAAAAAAAAAAAAAAACTGGCTGCAGTGTTTTTAATATCGAGTTGTTTCACTCTTTAAGAAACTGACATTCTATTTATTGGTGATGTGAAGACCGACATAAGTCTGTCTTTAAATTCTGTTAAAATACGATGGTGTTTGCAGGGGATGCTGAATTGGAATTTCCTACCACCAGAAGAAGAACGAGAGGCTCTGCGAACAACAAACCCATCAACGGAGTGGGAAAATAAAGACTCCACATCCGGTCCTGCAGAACATTCGGTGGACGACGATGGAGAGACGAAGTTATACTTTTGCACAGATCAAACTCCAGAGCAAGCGAGGAACATGAGGAGAAGATGTCCGTGTGATTGGATTGGTCTCAGGTTTGGTCGGCGCTGAACAGCCGTGTGTGTGTGTGTGGGGGGGGGGGGTGCCCTTCTGAGTGTAAAGAGTGTCTCATTCATCCTCGTTTGAGAAACTGATCTCCGATCTTCCCGATCACAGTGTTCATCTGAGTGTTTGCCGTGCGGACGTGTGCCGACGTTGCTCAAGCCCTCTCATCACGGATGTGTTCGCTTCAGATACAGTTGTGAATGAAATGTACACAGGTTCCCTACGTTCCGATGACGAGACATGTCCTCTTTATTACAAAGCAAAGGTTAAGCGTTTACCATTCATTAGTAAAAGGTTATTAATTGCTTTCTCTCCGTTTTCCTCCTCTTTCTTTCTTACTCTCTATCGCACTCCCTCATTCCCCTCCGTCATGCCCCCCCCCCTCTCGCTGTTTTGCATTTTCATTTTCTCTTAATTTCTCCTTCAGGTTGTGCAAAAGTTTATAGAGCTCGTTATTCCTAAATGTTCGTGTACCATATTTAAATAATATCCGTAAACATTTGGACATGTCTCCACTAAATAGATCTGATGTTGATTTTATGAACCCACTCCATCAGTCGTAGTTTCATCCTCCACCTTAGTGCGTCCGTTCATATCTGACCCCACTTTTTATTTTTAATGAGGTATTATGCCTTCGTCTTATAACGGAGAAGCAGAGATGGTAAATTCTGCCGACCTTATCGGCACACGCCGAACGAAAGGCACGACGTTCACGCACTTTTCTGTTGGAACTCTAATGAAACTCGTTTGTACTTGAGTTCATATTTTGTGTCGGCCATCGCGGTCGCTGCTGCAGTTACCTTCCGAAACGTTCCTCATCTCGCCACTGATCTCCAAAGCCAGTATATATTATTCCTTAACTACACACCGGTGCCTGCATGAGCGATTGTTTATAATACACATTATAATGGCACCTTCTGTTTTTGTATGTGTGTGAATGTACACCTTAATGATGGTCTGCCTTTTTTATTTCTGTGTTTTGTTGTGTTTTTTTTTTTTGCCAGGGTATCCAACATCCTTAATGACAATCTTGTCCTAACGTCTCACTTTATTTTACCACTAACCAACTCTGCAGTGTGTTTTGGTGTTTATATGAACAGAGGTAGATGAGGGTGCAGGTGATATTTGGTGAGAAGGTGTGCACTCCAGAGAGAGCATCTAGTTTTCTTTTGCTGTTTTTGTAGAAAAGTTCATCATATCGGCACTAACGACTTTTAAATTATGACACAAGCTTCTGATTCGGATTCTTTCGATGACTACACTGAGAGTCTGTTCTATCTCTAATGAGCTCAGATTATCTCATTTAATTAAACCTCATCAAGTTTAATCATTACAAGCTGTTAGCAGACACCTTAATCCAGAAGTATGGCAGTACTGGGTTTAAAGCTTACGGTCAGTGCTTCCTCATAAGAATCTTTAGGACACCTCTGCCCTTCTGCTTTATTCATTTGCACATCGTGTTGAATGTCTCGTTCTGTTTAAGAATTATTTACGCCCATCCATAGATTATTTAAAATATAAAATACTGTACGTTTAATACTGGCCAGTACACAGTTACTTCATGCAGACTTTCATGGCAGCTTGTGCCTCCTTAATCAACGACTGTTTTATATGTAGCCACCTTCTCTAATGAGCCGTTTCGGGCCAGAAATTACAAATATTTTTGGATCTGTAAAAATCCATAGGCGCTATTTAAATTCAGGAACCACTTGTTCATCGTGGTGCTTGTGATTCCAAATGAGCATTTCATTTTATTTAGGTTTCCTCGTGAAGCGGCTTTTCATAACTCACTCCAACCATCGGTGCCGATTCTGTAAAGGGGTGTCCGGCCGCGATGTAGCACATTAGAAGTGTTGGAACTGAAGAATTTTCCTTAGTTTTGTAAAAAAAAAAAAAAAAATTTTTGTGATTAAATTTGAATGTACGAACGTAATGACAACAAACATACGACATACTTATTTTGCTATGTAAAGCCTCCGATGAGAAATGATCACTTATTTACGACACATTGATTATTTACGACAATAGTTTGATGTTTTTTTTTATAACTAACACCTTATTTCAGACGTTTAAAATAAAAAAAAAAAAGGCCAGTGGGTTGCAACGGATGCGTGATGGATTAATTCCTAACTTGCCTAACAGGACTTTCCTAAGGTGCTACTAATAATTACCATCTATTTAATCTCGATTAATACCTGGATAGATTGATAAGGTTGGCTTCTGAAAATGGATTTTATGTCAGAAATTTAGTACAAAGTTGTCATTTCCAAATAAATGGAGGCATTTAAAATGGTGATTGTGTTTGATGTCTGGGATGTAGTAATGCCTTAAGTGGGTGGGAGGCTGTTTCGGGATGCTGAACTTGTCGTCGTCGCAGCCGCACCTACTTGACCGGTCAAGATGCTGTGATGGGGGACAAGTTTGAGTGCATTGTGGCTTCTCCCTGCACTTTTGTCTGTTTTTGTGGAAGCCTGGCACCGAGTTGGTGAAATGAAGCGGTCATGTGTCTAAGAGGATGAATGTGGTTAGCTGTTGCTTTCCTGAAGCGGTGGTGAGGGGAACAGCAGAACGAGTGACTTAGATCAGCACATGTGAAATCTAGAACCGAATCGGTGAACCACCTTCTCCGTATTATTTTCAACCTCCAGTAAAAACTAGGTTTTTTTTTTTTTCTTCGACCTTTATTTCCTCTAAACTGAGAAGACTGCCTTGTTTATTGCACACCAAGTGAATATTTGGACCACGGTAGTGACTTGAAAGTATGATTGAGCTTTTCACTGTTCCTGAGTGTTCCTACCTGCTTTTCACGGTGATTTTTATCCTGTTGTAAAGTCCTGTATGTGATTATTGGAGTGTCACTGCATTTCCGAATAAATGTCCTCTATGACTAAAACTCTGTGTCTTCTGTGGCCTGTGATCACACGACATCAGCGTCATCGGGAAGAGCAGGACCTTTCATTTTCATCCATTATCTCCCGCTTCATCCTCTATTAGGGTCGCGGTGGGGGTCCCCATGCCCATCCAGGGGAGAACGTCTCAGGCGCTGGGCAGATACACCCAGGACAGGGTGCCAATCCATCGCTGGGCACACTCTCACTCACACAGACACACTCTATATGGGGCGATTTGGAGAACCCAATTGACTTGCTCCATGTTTTTGGACTGTGGGAGGAAACCGGAGAACCCGGAGGAAACCCACGCGGACACGGGGAGAACATGGAAACTCCACCCAGATGGGGATTCGAACCGGGAATCCCTAGCGCTGAGAGGAGAACGTGCTAAACCACTAAGCCACCGTGTCGCCAAACTCATTCATTCATTATATTCCGCTTCATCCTATATTAGGGTCGCGGGGGGGTTCCCCATGCCCATCCAGGGGAGAACGTCTCGGGCGCTGGGCAGATACACCCAGGACAGGGAGCCAATCTATCGCTGGACACACACTCACTCACACAGACACACTCTATATGGGGCAATTTGGAGAACTCAATTGACTTGATCCATGTTTTTGGACTGTGGGAGGAAACCGGAGAACCCGGAGGAAACCCACGGGGAGAACATGGAAACTCCACCCAGATGGGGAATCGAACCGGGAATCCCTAGCGCTGAGAGGAGAACGTGCTAAACACTAAGCCACCGTGCCGCCAAACTAAAAAAGAAAATAATAAAAAAAAACAAATAGACTCCATTTGTCGCTGTAGAAGTATAAAGTGCTTCAGTAAGTGGAGACTGAAATAGATAACGAGAATAAAAACAGAGCTAATAAGTGGCCCGTGAGTTCATGTCTTTACCAGTAGAGGGCAGCAGAAGCGATGAAATTCCTTTTCGAAATGTAATCACATGATCCTGCGGCCTGCGAAAACATGGACCCTCGGTGATCCTCACCTTTCTCCTGTTCTTCAGTCTCACAGGGAGTCTTTCTTCTCAGGCAGAATGTCCAAGGCCTTCAGCAGCATGAGGAGTTCAACGGGAGCGAGTGGGATCTTGGAGGACATTTGTTCTGAAATTCTAGAGTGTAAGGTGTGTTTTGAAAGGTACTCCTTTGATCATGGAACTCGAGGACCACGTAACCTGCCATGCGGCCATTTGATCTGTTTGGGGTGTGTCGGTGCCCTGTCCCATCCCATTTCCGGGCGTCTTGAGTGTCCGTTCTGCAGAAAACCGTGCGACAGTGGGGCCACATATGAATGTCGGGCACTTGTTGACCTCAAGGATCTGATGGCATCGTTTTACCAAGAGTCAGAGAAGCAAGCTCTTGATGGTCAAAGATCTGGAGAAGGAGCGATGGACCTTCAGTGTGTCTTTGGAGGATGGGACCGAATTGTCAATCCGACAGGTGTAACGCTATTGGGCTCAGAGATTCTGGTGGTCCATGCTGGCTTTGAGAAGGTGGCTGTGTTTAGTCCTCATGGGAAGTACTTGCGCAGTTTTGGACGTGATATCCGCTACCCCCTGGGGGTCGCCGCAATGCCAAGTGGACATGTTGTGGTAACGGATGGAGGTGACTCCTCAGTTAAGGTCTTCTCCTGCACTGGAAGCATTCTAGCCACCATTTTTGGTCCATTTGCACTCCCTTGGGGCATTGATGTGGACTCTTCAGGGTGCATCTTGGTATCTGACACAGCAGCAGGCAAACTCTGGCAAATAGTCATGGACTTTCAGTGTGCTAAGGTGTTGGTGAAAACGGTGGTGCTACCAAATCTGAAATGTCCACGAGCAGTGGCATCCTGTCCGGTCTCTGGGTGCATTCTGGTTTTGGAACATGCAGGGAATCAACGCAGTGACATTTCGATAAAGCTGAAGCTCTTTCGTAAAGACTTTGTCCTTTTAAAGCAGGTGGACGGTTTCACTTTGGACCCGACGTCCTCGATGAGACTGGAGATATCTTCTGCAGCGTTTAACAGAAATGGAGATGTCATCGTAGCTGATAAAGAACACGGGGTCGTATGTTGTCTCGGAGATCTGTACGCTTCGCCCGTGTTTTTACCTCTTATTAAGGGAGGACTTAAACGTCCAGTTGACCTTGCAACCAGGAAGGATGGAGCTTTAGTCATGGTGGATGGTGAAGATCACACCGTAAAGATTTATTCACCTGGAAGGGACGACTCGAGGCTCATGTCGTAGATAAATTAAACATCCATAAACTTGGTTAAATTTGGGTCCCTGAAATGCTGGGACTCCGTCATGTCTCATTCATTTAAATGAATAAATAAATAAATCATATTAAAACTATATAGTTCTTAATTTTTTGATTATTTTTCACACGAGGCAAACACTTTTTTCCCCTTTGGCCTTTTGTATGTTCTCCAAATCGATTCTTACCTAATTTGAAAGTTGGTAAACACATCCGTGGGTTAGTTCATCTGTATTTTAATAATAGTTTTATATATAACTTAAATAAATAATATATAACTTAAATAGGCAGCACGGTGGCTTAGTGGTTTAGCACGTTCTCCTCTCAGCGCTAGGGATTCCCGGTTCGAATCCCCATCTGGGTGGAGTTTCCATGTTCTCCCCGTGTCCACGTGGGTTTCCTCTGGGTTCTCCGGTTTCTTCCCACAGTCCAAAAACATGGTTCAAGTCAATTGAATTCTCCAAATTGCCCCATGTAGAGTGTATCTGTGTGAGTGAGTGTGTGCCCAACGATGGATTGGCGCCCTGTCCTGGGTGTATCTGCCCAGCACCCGAAACGTTCTCCCCTGAATGGGCATGGGGAACCCCACCGCGACCCTAATAGAGGATAAAGCGGGAGAGAATGAATGAACCCCCCCCCCCGCAACCCCAATATAGGACAAGATAATGAATGAATGATATAACTTAAATAATTAATGAAAAGTTTTTTCACATTAATATTACACAGTAACGACTGCATTATTAGTTTTGTCATATTTTAAATCGATTTTCCAGCAGTGCTCTGGCTTTTGTATGATTAATTATTTGATTAATTATTAATTGAATTAATATTTACTTTAAACATATTTAGTTGTTTTTTGTTATCTAAATCTCCTTTTATATATATATATATATATATATATATATATATATATATATATATATATATATATATATATATATATATATATATATATGCGGCACGGTGGCTTAGTGGTTTAGCACGTTCTCCTCTCAGCACTAGGGATTCCCGGTTCGAATCCCCATCTGGGTGGAGTTTCCATGTTCTCCCCGTGTCCGCGTGGGTTTCCTCCGGGTTCTCCCACAGTCCAAAAACATGGATCAAGTCAATTGACTTCTCCAAATTGCCCCATATAGAGTGTGTGAGTGAGTGAGTGTGTGCCCAGCGATAGATTGATGCCCTGTCCTGGGTCTATCTGCCCAGCACCCGGGACGTTCTACCCTGGATGGGCATGGGGAACCCCACCGCGACCCTAATAGAGGATAAAGCGGGAGAGAATGAATGAATGAATATATCCGAAATAGTTTCCCTCAAACAGAACAAGTGCACAAATCGATCAATGAAGCTCGCTTTGTAGTGGACTAGGTTTAAAACGGACATTCGTTTTGGACGTGGTCCGGGATCGTTCGCAGGTCGCAGGCGGGACATTTGTTGGTGTGTGTGTGTGTGTGTGTGTGTGTGTGTGTGTGTGTGTGTGTTTCGGAGTCCGTTATGTCTTCCAAAGTTTGTTTCGCGCTAATTGTTGCGTTCTCTTGCGTTCTTACCAAAAGTGACCAACATCGTTCGCTCCCGAACCGCGTCCAGTGGAAGATGGCGGTTGGGATGCTGACCGAGGCTGGATTCCTGGGCCGAATCACAAACGGCCTGCCATTGGTTGTTTAGTGAGCTTGCGTCAAGGGACGCCGCGCATTGTTCCACATCTCCGCGTAGCGCCGCTATAGAGGGCGTATGAGGACCGTTTGTGACACAGCCCGACAGCGGGGTTTCCTAGCGAGATGGCTAGGTGGGAAAACGGGGCGATCATGGTGGAGTTGTGGTGACTTGTTTCTTGGGAATGCTGGGGGAACGTCGGCAGGTCATTCCAGGGGAGTTATGCGGCGTTCTTGGACGTGGACGTTTGGCGCCCCTGCAATGTTTGGGGCCACTTTTGAGCGGGACTTCGCGTTCCCCTGACTCGCCTTAACGCCGCAGCTAGCGCTCCCTCTCACGGGTCACCGAGGAGCTAAAAAAAAGTGAATTAAAATGTCGGATACGAAGGTAAAAGTCGCTGTCCGCGTCCGGCCCATGAACCGCAGAGGTAAGCTGAACGATGCCTATTAATTTAGTCTGTTAAACCGCGATAAATCTCTGTCAGCGCTCGGAGTTAATGCTGCATCATATCGACTCATGGCGCAGGGGTTAAGTTGTTGCACTAGTTTCGGACAGTGTCCATCTTTCCTTTTTAATGTTGTTTTAATGTTTTTTTTTTTTATTTTTTAAATCATTTGCATTGCATGGGTCACTTTGTGACAGGTTGGTAATATTGGTTTTTTCACTTGCAGAGATTGAGCTGAGCGTGGGTTTCCTCCGGGTTCCTCCCACAGTCCAAAAACATGGATCAGGTCAATTGAGTTCTCCAAATTGCCCCATATAGAGTGTGTCTGTGTGAGTGAGTGAGTGTGTGCCCAGTGATGGATTGGCGCCCTGTCCTGGGTGTATCTGCCCAGCGCCCGATACGTTCTCCCCTGGATGGGCATGGGGAACCCCACCGTGACCCTAATAGAGGATATCTTTCCATTTTAATGTTTTGTTTTTTTAAATCATTTGCATTGCATGGGTCACTTTTGTGCACTTTATCCTTACTGGATAAGACAGGTTGGTAATATTGGTTTTTTTTCACTTGCAGAGATTGAGCTGAGCGTGGGTTTCCTCCGGGTTCTCCGGTTTCCTCCCACAGTCCAAAAACATGGATCAAGTCAATTGAGTTCTCCAAATTGCCCCCTATAGAGTGTGTCTGTGTGAGTGAGTGTGTGCCCAGCAATAGATTGGCGCCCTGTCCTGGGTGTATTTGCCCAGCGCCCGATACGTTCTCCCCTGGATGGGCATGGGGAACCCCCCCGCGACCCTAATAGAGGATAAAGTGGACATTGTTCATCTTTCCTTTTTAATGTTGTTTTTTTTTTTTAATAATCCTTTGCATTGCATGGGTCACTTTGTGCACTTTATCCTTAACAGATAAGACAGGTTGGTAATATTGATTTTTTTCACTTGCAGAGATTGAGCTGAGCACCAAATGCGTGGTGGACATGGAGGAGAATCAGACCGTCCTGCACCCACCACCAGCTAATGCAAAAGAGAACAGCAGGTAGAACCACATTTAGAGCTTCTCATGGTGTGAAATCTGCCTTTGTGCCAGCAGAAAGAAAGGCAACCTTCAGAATATATAAAATAAACATATATAAAAATATATTTTTTAAAAAATTAAAAGTCAGTGCAGTGCATAGTGTGACACCTCATCTGCCATGCACTGCAAATCCCCTGCACAATAAAAATCATTTATATTAAGAGAACTTCATGTGCAAATTTCAGTACAGAGGCGGTGGTTTAGTGGTTTAGCATGTTCTCCTCTCAGCGCTAGGGATTCCCGGTTCGAATCCCCATCTGGGCGGAGTTTCCATGTTCTCCCTGCATCCGCGTGGGTTTCCTCCAGGTTCTCCGGTTTCCTCCCACAGTCCAAAAACATGGCTCAAGTCAATTGAGTTCTCCAAATTGCCCCATATAGAGTGTGTTTGTGTGAGTTAGTGCCCATCGATAGATTGGCGCCCTGTCCTGGGTGTATCTGCCCAGTGCCCGAGACGTTCTCCCCTGGATGGGCATGGAGAACCCCCCCCCCCCCCCCCCCCCCCCCCCCCCCCCCCCCCCCCCCACCCCCCCCCCCCCCCCAATAATAAATGAATGAAACTTCAGTACACCACCAGCTCAGTCTTATCTTTGATTTCTGTTCTATATGCTTTCAAAACAATTCACACTCTATGAATACAGACTTTTAAGTTTCTTACATCACCATAATTCTTTTAACGTTGTGTGTTTTTATGCTTCCATCACTGTGCGAAGATGACCCAGACGTCTACGCCCATCAGATAAAGTACCAGTCAAAAGTTTGAGCACACCACCTTTATAGTTTTCCAATTACAGACTGTGTTAAGATCTGTGTTCTTTGTTGTTGTTAGTCCCCTATTGGGTCTCTGTTGGTCTGGACCTTCACAGAACAGGTATCATTTGGGTGGTGGATTGATTTTTGTCAGTTCTGCAGTGACACTGATGTGGTGAGGGGGGGTTTAGTGCAGCAGTGCTGATGTAGTTTCATTTAAACACCTCAGTGTCACTGCTGGGATAGGAATAATGCACCAAACAAGTAATCCCTGCTGTGTGGTGGTACCATTGGGGTATTCCTGTCCATTAGATAACAGAGTAAAGGGGTACGTACACAGTATGTACTGTGGAACACAGATAGACCACAGTCTGGAATTGTAGAACTACAAAGTCCATCTGAACTGTATCTAAATTTAGGAGGTGTGTTCAAACCTTTGACTGGTACTGTACTTCAAATGGTGCTATTTAAATTGGTCTCAATAAAAAATCCAGTATGGAGGCAAATCAGGAGACCGGTTTCGTTCACAAGCCACAAATATTTGCATATCACAGAACCTCGGCTCTCGAACGCGAGTCAGATGTTTCATCGCTAAGCCTTGGTGTACGTTCAGTCCAGTGAGTGGCGTTCTGCTGTTGTGTGTTTGCCGTACCGAGTTCGCGTACATTGCATTTGCTGCACGTTTGCATCCATCTGAGCCGGATTCATTTGCTGCAGCTAAATTTGAGCTGGGCGTCGTGCCTGGATCCAGATGGGTGTGTATGCTGCAGAGAGAAACTTCCACACAGTGTAATAATGAAATGTGAAACAAAAAAGATGTAGCCGCTGCCAGTCGGACGGTTCGGCGTTGCTTTGATTCTCTAATGTCTAACATTTAATCATCGTCGGCTGGCGTCGATTTCCTGAGGGCTAGAGGTGCAGGTGATGCTTCCGTTTCACCTGTGATGGATGATCAAAGCACGTCTGCGCTATTTCATCCTTGAGAGAGAAAAAAAAAGACAGTGCTGGCAGGGATTCCACATTCCACTGTATGGAGTCAGCACCACTCGCCGTGCATGAACTATTCTGTACTTATGCTGTTATTAACTGTTATTAATTGCAAACACATTACCTGATTCCATTACTTCCCATACGGTAAAGCCGAACCCCATGTGTAATCACTAATGTATCATAAGCTACAGACCCTTTAACTGCTGCTGCATCAAACACGGTGCAATTAGAAGCAGAAACCGTAACTAGATTACTTACAGTGACTTTGAAAGCCAGAGCTATGAAAGCAGTTGTTTAGTGGTGAAAGTTACAGGGCGGTAGCCTCAGATGTTTAACGGCTTTAAGCTGCATCACTGCTCTTCATCAAGGCCCTTATGCTGGGGTTCTATGGATTTGTGTTCTGTAAGGAATAGGAACTGTAGTTTGACTGGTAACTGGGAATAGTAACTATATTTAGATTGGTTCCAGTGATGATGGTATTGGAGGATGGGTTGCTATATTGACCAAATTTAATATATATATATATATATATATATATATATTCATTCATTCTCTTCCGCTTTATCCTCTATTAGGGTCGCGGTGGGGTTCCCCATGCCCATCCAGGGGAGAATGCCTCGGGCGCTGGGCAGATACACCCAGGACAGGGCGCCAATCTATCGCTGGGCACACACTCACTCACACAGACACGCTCTATAAGGGGCAATTTGGAGAACTCAATTGACTCGATCCATGTTTTTGGACTGTGGGAGGAAACCGGAGAACCCCGAGGAAACCCACATGGACACGGGGAGAACATGGAAACTCCACCCAGATGGGGATTCGAACCGGGAATCCCTAGTGCTGAGAGGAGAACGTTTATCTTTCGCTTTATCCTATATTAGGGTCGCGGTGGTGTTCCCCATGCCCATCCAGGGGAGAATGCCTCGGGCGCTGGGCAGATACACCCAGGACAGGGCGCCAATCTGTCGCTGGGCACACACTCACTCACACAGACACGCTCTATATGGGGCAATTTGGAGAACTCAATTGACTTGATCCATGTTTTTGTACTGTGGGAGGAAACCGGAGAACCCGGAGGAAACCCACACAGACACGGGGAGAACATGGAAACTCCACCCAGATGGGGATTCGAACGGGGAATCCCTGGTGCTGAGAGGAGAACGTTTATCTTTCGCTTTATCCTATATTAGGGTCGCGGTGGTGTTCCCCATGCCCATCCAGGGGAGAATGCCTCGGGCGCTGGGCAGATACACCCAGGACAGGGCGCCAATCTGTCGCTGGGCACACACTCACTCACACAGACACGCTCTATATGGGGCAATTTGGAGAACTCAATTGACTTGATCCATGTTTTTGTACTGTGGGAGGAAACCGGAGAACCCGGAGGAAACCCACACAGACACGGGGAGAACATGGAAACTCCACCCAGATGGGGATTCGAACGGGGAATCCCTGGTGCTGAGATGAGAACGTTTATCTTCCGCTTTATCCTCTATTAGGGTCGCTGGGGAGTTCCCCATGCCCATCCAGGGGAGAACGTTTCGGGCAGATACACCCAGGACAGGGCGCCAATCCATCGCTGGGCACACACTCACTCACACAGACACACTCTATATGGGGCAATTTGGAGAACTCAATTGACTTCATCCAGGGGAGGAAACCGGAGCTCCCGGAGCCACCGTGCCGCCACTAAATATTCGAATGAACTAAATTATAAAGAACCTTGCGATATGTTAAGCAAATGTAAAGCACACACTAGTGCCTTAGTTGTATGAATAAATCACTGTTTATGACATTATGACGTTTCAGGACCTACACCATGCCACCTTTTCTAATTCATGGTTACAGAATCCAACCCCCCGGTCGGGCTGTATCACAAATCCGAGCTTAGAATTTTTGTGTAAAAATATGGGAGAACCTTCTGAGCATTAATGTCCAGCAAGCTCATGTTAGTGATGATATCCAGCTTTGTAGTGTAGCAGCTCACATTCAGCGGTGTTTTGAAAAACAGTTTTCAGAATGTTCCTCATAAGAGGACTTAGCCTCAGTGTTTCATCCTCTCTGATTGCAGCTCACTGCTGTGGAATATCACCATCTGAAAATCAGCAGTGCATCATCTCTAATTACTGTGTACTCAAGCGTGCAGTGCACAAACATTAGCCCACATTTAGAGCAAATGACCCGAGGTAGAGCAGCTCAGGAGCTTTTATCTTTACACACACTCGAGCACAACTTGGTTTCGAGGACGAGTAAACACATCCGATTGAATGCACACATTGATTTTTCCATTTAATGCCACTTTACGCTATCGAAACCCTATTGTGTTAAACTGCTGCAGACCCGGGTCAGGGATCGGGCTATACAGGCACAAGTGACCTGATATATTTAGCAACGCAGGGTCATGGTATATGTTGATATATATGTTGGCGCAGCGGATAGTTGCTCTTCGTTTGTGTAATTTGTTTTGCGGTTTGTTAAAATGTCCCTTGGTCGGATCCGTGGGGCTGTTTGTCTTTGTGCCTCTCACGATACTGTATGAGTAAACACGCGTATGTGTGGAGTGATGGTGCCTGTAGGGTTTGGGGGCGTGAAGGGGGAGTTCCAGTTCTATTCTTTGGCTGTGTGCAGTGGTGTGACGCTCACTCTCCGGTTACAGAGCCGTTCTGGAGGTAACACAGTCAGGCAAGAGGTGAAATATGAGCGCATGAGAGAGACAAATATAATAAGGCATGTCAAACGCCCGAGGTGGGGGGGGGATTGTGTTCCAACTAATGACTAGTGAGGAGGGAAACAATTGGACTTGATAGATTTTAAGAGCAAGTTGCTAGAATGTCATTAAAATGTGTGGGATTGCCAGAGAACCATTGACGGTTTGGTGAGCAGAAGGTTCGTGTCCTGTGTTGTATTCTCACGTCCTCTGAATTACAGTCATCTATTTTGCCTTCTTTACTTACGCACAGAGGAGTGTGTCCTCCACGTTTGACCCATCCATGCAGTGAAACACACATATACACACACTGTGTGAAGTGAGCACATGTCCCCGGAGCGGTGAGCAACCCTGTACACGACACCCAGGGGGCAGTTGGGGTTGGGTGTTGTTAGGGGTTGGGTGTTGACCGCAGAAATGGTCGTCTCAACTAATTTATTGAGAACAAAGAGAACTTCACGAACTCCGTCAGTAACTCGCGCTGGCCAGCGGGTCTGCCATCCTCAGCGTTCCGATGCTGTCTGCCTCCGGGTCTGAGGATGGTGCGCCCCCCGCAGTGTTTACCTGTGTATATATCTGTCACGTCCAGTTCCCACCCCTTACCTGCCTAAGCCAATCGTAGATTACCGCCCTAGGGTTGAAATCAGCCAATCCAAGACCAGTAATTTGGTTCAAATCTAGCGTGCCCCACCCCACTTCCTAATGGCGGCGAGCCCCAGTAAGGTCCTTTGTTTGAATAGAAAATTTCGGCCATTTTGGGACTGTTATTATTCATTCATTCATTCATTATCTCCCGCTTTATCCTCTATTAGGGTCGCGGTGGGGTTCCCCATGCCCATCCAGGGGAGAACGTCTCGGGCGCTGGGCAGAAAGACCCAGGACAGGGCGCCAATCCATCGCTGGGCACACACTCACTCACACACACACTCTATATGTGGGGCAATTTTTGAGAATTCAATTGACTTAATCCATGTTTTTGGACTGTGGGAGGAAACCGGAGGACCCGGAGGAAACCCACGCAGACACGGGGAGAACATGGAAACTCCACCCAGATGGGGATTCGAACCGGGAATCCCTAGCGCTGAGAGGAGAACGTGCCAACCACTAAGCCACCGTGCCTCGACTGTTATGACTGTTGTGTCTTTGCCTAAGGAGACTTCATCGGAAATCGAATCAAGGTCCTTCAGGTCGCAATGCTGGTTCTTTAACCACAAGCCTACGACTGCCCCTGCTGTTGTGTAATAGTGCAATAACCGAGTCGGCTACAGGTGTCTGCAGTCAGTGTGAATGACGTCTGCTTCGTTAAAATTGCTTGTCACAATAAAAAAAAAAACCATCTCCATAAACTTTGAGGCCGCCGTGCATTTTTTCCATTCGCACTTTTGCCCTTGAGTTGGCGCTGTGCTGAGCTGATTAACATTTCCATTACGAGTTAAATCGGGCCTTCCCATGCTCATTCTGGACCCTCTCATAAATGCTTTGGCTCTGCATCCGAATGCGCTGCCGACCCGAGTGGAATATTCATGGTGCTAAGCTGCGGCACATGTCTGAGGAAAAACGGTGTGTATGGCAACCGCTCAGATAAGAAAAAACATTCCGTCAGTTCCCATTGCTTACTGTGCCTCACTGTGCCCAAGCATGACTGCCCCCCCTTTTAAGCCGCACTGGCCTGTTCTCACATTGTGCTCGATGTTCTGAGCCTGTGCATTCTATCCTCATCAGGATTGGACTTTTTTTTGTGTTAAAGAAACGTTAACTGTCTTACTTCCGTCGTATTTTTTTGGAGTCCTTATGGTTGCACCATCACGTTGCCCTTATGCCACATGTTCATCATGCAAGACATTTTTTATTTTCTCTACCGCACATATATTCATTCATTCATTATCTTCCGCTTTATCCTCTATTAGGGTCGTGGTGGGGTTCCCCATGCCCATCCAGAGGAGAACGTTTTGGGCGCTGGGCAGATACACCCAGGACAGGACGCCAATCTATCGCTGGGCACACACTCACTCAGACAGACACACTCTATATGGGGCAATTTGGAGAACTCAATTGACTTGATCCATGTTTTTGGACTGTGGGAGGAAACCGGAGAACCTGGAGGAAACCCATGTGGACACGGGGAGAACATGGAAACTCCACCCATATGGGGATTTGCGGGGGGGTTCCCCATGCCCATCTAGGGGAGAACGTCTCGGCCGCTGGGCAGATACACCCAGGACAGGGCGCCAATCTATCACTGGGCACACACTCACTCAGACAGACACACTCTATATGGGGCAATTTGGAGAACTCAATTGACTTGATCCATGTTTTTGGACTGTGGGAGGAAACCGGAGAACCCGGAGGAAACCCATGTGGACACGGGGAGAACGTGGAAACTCCACCCAGATAGGAAGTCGAACCGGGAATCCCTAGTGCTGAGAGGAGAACGTGCTGACCACTAAGCCACCGTGCCGCACCGCACATGTAAGATTTCTTTATTTATTTGATTTTTTCCTGAGCCAGCTGATGTTGAGAGAAGAACATGTGGCTTTATTTTCCGACTTCAATTCATTTTCATTACTAAGGTAATGTTTGGGTTCTGTTCTCGGGCACCTGTTAGCAATCACAGTAGATGCATCCCGTGCCGGGGTCTAATAAACCACGTACACCTAGATCAATACATTATGGAGAAAGCAGGTTTTAGGTTTATGGTCATTGGCTTATTATTTAAGGTGATTAGTATTTATGGTTACGATTACAGTATGCATCTGAGAAATTAATGGCTGTCTGTGTAAATAACCCACAATGCATGAAAACAAGTCTGTGTGGGGGCTCAACCGGGGGGTTTAGAGTTCCTGCCACTTTAATGAAACCAAGGGTCACATTTCCCAAGAAGGAAAAAAGGGGGCTTTAGTTTTCCCGTTTTTCAGTAAAAAGTCCCGGGTTTTTTTTTTTCATTCATTTCCTTTCCCCCTTTTTCCTCTATTAGGGGCGCGGGGGGGGGGGGGGGGGGGGGGGGGGTTCCCCATGCCCATCCATGGGGAACGTTTTTGGAAGCGGGGGAGAAACCCGGACGGGCGCCAATCTATCACGGGGCCACACCTCACACCCCAAAACCCCCTCTATTGGGGCAATTTTGGGGAAAATCAAATTTACTTTTATCCATGTTTTTGGACTGTGGAGGAAAACCCGGGGAAACCCCGGGGGAAACCCACCGGAAAACGGGGGGAACTGGAAACCCCCACCCAATGGGGGTTCGAACCGGGAAACCCCAAATGCGGGGAGGGGAAAATTTCTAAACCCCCTAAGGGCCCCCTTTTTTTAAATT
>JAFMOC010000394.1:230000-247401 GCA_019802505.1 Corydoras sp. C115 | reverse complement strand
ACTGCAGGTCACTGCGTTCAGAATGGACTGTGTGGTGTGTGTGTGTGTGTGTGTGTGTGTGTGCCCCTCTGTGACCCTCTGTGATAATGAGGGCATGTTTCTAACTGTGTGCAAACAGTTTGGGGAAGGACCATTTCCGTCAACACATTTGTGTTTCGTGACCTCGACCGCATTAAGACCCTTTGGGATGAATTAGAACTGAGATTGTGAGACAGGTCCTCTCATGCTATAGATGAGTTCTTACAGTCACACTCCAGAACCTTGTGGAAAGCCTTCCCAAAAGAGTGAGGGGAGGTCACTATGGGGAGCTAAAGTGGCGTGGGGTGTCATCATGTCCCCCGTCATGGGTTCCTTTATAAATAGAACGTGTGAACATTACAATAACAGTAAAGCTGAAGGTCACACTGCAGGACGACGTTGCCGTGGCGGGTGGCGTGGCGTGTAAAGCGTGATTTCCGTCTCCGGCTCTCTCACACTCGGACGTTTGGCCGGTCCGCGTAAGAGGAACCAAAATAGCTCGGAGCCAAACGTTAGCCGAGGCCACGAAAACATGCCTCTGTATCTCCCGCGTCTCGGTTTCCCACCGAGCTCTTCGGCGGAGAGGCGTCCATGTGACCTCCATCAGTTATGCTGCTGGAATGCAGTTTGGGTCTCGGCAGTCTGCACTGTGGAGTTTGAGTCATACCAGGCGGCGACCGGCCTCGCCACACGCACACACACACACACACACACACACACACACACACACACACTTCTCCGTTCCCAAAGCTGCAGCGTTTGTTGAGGGTTAACTTTGGGACCTTCAGCCCAATCAGTCGGGGAGAGTTCACCTAAAATAGATTCGGTTACTGTCTTTAATTTAACGACGTCCCCCGGTATCGTGACGTCATCACATGATTAAGGTTGAGGGGTGTAACCCCCATTTGAACCCCTCAGCACGGCCCTTAACCCTCAGTGCTCCAGGTCTCCTGTATTAACGCTGACCCCGTTCCCTCCTGCCATCAAATTAGGATTCTCCTCTAGATTTCGGCGCGTTAGTGGAAATTCTCGCCTGTTTATTTAGAAGAGCCTTTGAGAGGTCAGGCACCGATGATGGATAAACCCTTATAAGGATAAGTGGGTTAAGATCGGGGGCTTTGTGCTGTCCAGTCACAATCCTCCGCCTGTAGGGGTCGTGGTTTGTGCATCGGGGTGCAGCCATGACCTAAAAAAAGGTCCTTAAGCTGTTTCCACAGTTTGATGTTATTCATGTTATGTTATCAGCGATGGATTTGCCCAGCGCCTGAAACGTTCTCCCCTGGATGGGCATGGGGAACAACCCCCCCCCCCCCCCCCCCCGCGACCCTAATAGAATAGAATAGAATTAGAATAGAATTCAACTTTATTGTCATTGCTCAATATGAACAACGAAATACAGTTTGCATCCATCCAGAAGTGCTTTAGCAGATATATAAATATATACATTACAAGTGGTAAGTAGAATATACAGATGTGAATGTACAGATTATAATATGAAATATATAAAATAAATATATAGAAATATATATGGTATACAGACTAGTGGAATATACAGATGTAATGTACAGATTATAAACAGATTATAAATATGAAATATACAGCTATGATGTACAGACTAGTGGAATATACAGAAGTAATGTACAGATTATACATATGAAATATACAGCTATGATAGTAGATATATCTGTATATGATAATAGAGGATAAAGCGGGAGATAATGAATGAATGAATGAATTTTGAGTGTTTTATTATATTTTTTGGCAGTTTATTCAACACCCTTTCAGTTGTACTCCAATAGTAGGGGCCCCCTGTGACCCTAGTAGGGGATAAAGCGGCAGATGATGGATGGATGGATGGAGATAATGAATGAATGAATGAATGTTATGTTATATCGGAGGCCGTAAGCCGAATGTTCAGTCCAGCGTAACACAATAATCAGACTGTTTCTATTGTGTACACACGCGTTAATCACATTTTGTGAGTGTGTGAGTCAGTCTCAGTGTGTACGCTGTGTGGACCCGTGGGTGGGGTGGGAGGGGGGGTGTGGGTGGGTGCCGGGTCAGGGGTGTCTGATCGATTGTGTTCGCTCGTAACGGAACAGGGCGTCGCTTCGGTTATATATTCAGAACAGGATTTGACCACCGTGACCTCGTCTGACGGTCCCACACAGTTTATTACTCATGTTGCACCGGCAGCCGCAAGAGCCAAACTTTATTACCCTCCCACACTGAGCGAGCGAGCGAGAGAGAGAGAGAGAGAGAGAGAGTTACAGCCTGGACCAGAACACATTGAAAATTCATTAACCTGCTTAATCCTGCCACGGCATGAACTTTGTCATTTATGGTTGTAATTATCTGGGACTGAATTATTGGCGCCGTGACTTTTAAACACAATTAAACACGCCTGACGTCAGTTTCACGCTAATCTGAAGCAGAAGCTCGGTGCAGTTCGTCGGTTCACACTATAAACGCTGAGAAAACGCCGTTTTATACGTGTATTTATTTTAATATGAGGTTTTATGGATGTAGTTGATCAGTCTCTTTTTATTAAACAGCTTTATTGTTCCATCTGAGAGACCGAGAGCCCTCTGTTGTACAGATCAGGTACTGCAGGCAGCTGAATCGTTTTCATTTCATTCATTCATTAATTCATTATCTTCCTGGGGGGGGGTTCCCCATGCCCATCCAGGGGAGAACGTTTCGGGCTCTGGGCAGATACACCCAGGACAGGGGGGCAATCTATCGCTGGACACACACTCACTCACACTCACACACTCTATATGGGGCAATTTGGAGAACTCAGTTGACTTGATCCATGTTTTTGGACTGTTGGAGGAAACCGGAGAACCCGGAGGAAACCCACGCGGACACGGGGAGAACATGGAAGCTCCGCCCAGATGGGGATTCGAACCGGGAATCTCTAGCGCTGAGAGGAGAACATGCTGCCCCCCGCCCCCATTATGTTTTGTGTTATTGTATGAATAACGTGTGTGGTCAGGGAGGGGTGGATGGTTAATATATTTATATATACAAGATGCTTATAATCAAGTTGTACAGATGACCTACTAACTAGTACCCGACTAGTTAAACGTGCTTCAAAGTGCAAACGTAATCAGAAATTCAGTAAGTAATGAAACAGAAGGGCGACATCTAGGTCTGTATCCATAGAGACTGTTACTCAGAGAGAATATAAATCCCGAGGGCAGCGGCGTCGATGAGGGAACCCGCCGGAATGCGAGTTTAAAAAAAAAGGTCAGGTGACACGTGGGTGAGTTACAGAGCTTATAAACTGCCGCGGTGCCGTAACCCTCTGGAACGAGGTTCTGAATCCGCACGGATCCGGGCTTTCAGCATGTCGTTCTGTCCCGGTGTTCTGAGAGCTCGGTCGTTGGCTCTAAAGGCTCGGCATGTCATGCACTGGGTGGTAAACATCTGTGACCGGTCTGCGCCGGCTGCTAAATATAGAGCAGAAAAATGTTTGATCGGGTCCATGTGTGTTTGTGTGAGTCGGGGTGAAATCGGGCCCCAAGTGCGACCCTCAGAGCAAAGCAGAGCTACTGCTTTAAACACGTCTGATGAGGTTCTAACGCGTGTCAGTGTGAATGCGTAAAGGCCGGTGGTGCTGGGGCTCTTATTTCCAAAGTTAATCTTCCACCTCAGATTAGTGACGCGCCCTCATTATCATGTCTTAATATTATCTAATCTGACCGGATCTGACCGGAACACGTGCTGTATTTCAAAATTAGTAGGAGCGAATGGGCGCCAGGCTCTTAACATGAAGGATAATGTGAGCACTGCACCCCCTGCTGGACACCGAGCACCGATGCCATTTAAATTGAAGTGTTGCTTTGTGCTGACCCTGCTTTGTGTTTGTCTCTGTGCCGCAGGTTCCGCTGGCGTTTTAGGAGCTCGTCTCCGTCTCCGCGTCCGTATTAGGGCGAGAAGTGGCGCTCCTTCGACCCGTACGTCTGATGGAGGGATTTCCTGTCCACTGAGTGTCCTGCGGCCCGCACTGCAGACATGTCGGCTTGCAACGCCTTCACGGAGCACGTGTGGAAGCCCGGCGAGTGCAAGAACTGCTTCAAGCCCAAGAGCCTGCACCGCGTGTCCGACGGCGCTCCGTGCATGGGTGCCCCCGAACCGGTCCTCGACCAGCACCACGCCGGGGCTGGCAGACGCAACCTCAACCAGCAGAGCCACTCGCCGGCAGGGGGTGGTCCCGGCGTCAACGCCAACTTTGCCTGCGGCAATCCGAAAAGCGGCAGCGCCCCGCGATCCGGGCAGTTCCGCCCTCCGGTGGCGAAGAAGCCCACCATCGCCGTCAAGCCCACCATGATGCTTCCCTGCCCCGGCGTGGGGCCGGACAGCGAGGGAGACCCACAGAGAGGGTTGGAGGGCGAGGAGCTCGGGAAGGCGCTGGCCTACAACGTGTGGAATCACAACGGCCTGAGCCAGAGGAGATCCGCGGAACCCAACAACAACAACGAGAAGCGGGACGAGCGGGGTGAGCGGGCGGGGCTCCGCCCCGTTTTCCTATCGAGCGGCAACAACAACAACGGCCTGACCGACGTGCTGAAGGAGATCGCGGGTCTGAGCTCCGATCTGAGCTCCAGCAGAGCCGACTTCCTGGGCAGGATCAGCTGCTCGTACAGGCGCTCTTTAGAGAGAGGCCTGCCCGCCGCCGGCTGCCTCGCCGTGGGGGGGGGCGGCGGCGCGGCGGCTAAACACGTGTGCATGAACGACAGCGCCGAGGTGATCAGCTCAGAAGGGGGTCGCTTCTGCTATCCGGAGTTCTCCAGTGATGGTGACGAGGACGAGGATGACGAGGACGAGGGCGATGGTAGTGAGGGTGACGACGAGGAGGACGACAGCGAGCACGAGAGCTGGGAGGAAAGCGACGAGGAGCTTCTGGCCATGGAGATCCGTATGCGCGGGCAGCCGCGCTTCGCCAACTTCCGTGCCGCCACCCTGTCGCCGGTTCCCTTCGCGGCGGGCAAAAAGTGGAACACCGTCCCGCTGCGCAACCGCTCGCTGCAGCGGATCTGCGCGGTGGACTACGATGACAGCTACGATGAGATCCTCAACGGATATCCCTCCGTGGACGCGCACGGCGCTCCCGTCCTGCTTCCCTACGGCGCCGATCCCCAGGGCAGCGGATTTCTGTCCACCTCGGAGTCCGTCACCTCGCCGGAATCCTCCTCCTCCCTCCCCGAGGACTCCTGCACTTTAAGCAGCGGCGGCAGCCTCCCCTGCGCCCGCCAGAACGGCCTGCGCCCCCCCGGGGCCAGCCGGGACCCGGAGGCGCCGCAGAACCGCGCGCCGCTCTCGCCCAAAGCCGCCGAGACCCACAAGGCCGTGCTGGCCATCCGACTCCGGGATCAAGACGCCAGTCAGAAGGATGGGGGCGCCCTCCCGCAGGCGCTGCCCGGCCAGCCCATCACCATCAGCTTCAGTCCCACGGAGGAGCAGCCGAGGCCGTACCGCGTGGTGAGTCTGGAAAAGACTCCGTTCTGTAAGCCGTACACCGTCGTCGACGTGTCCGCGTCCATGGCGAGCACGGAGGAGCGAGCGCCCGAGAACGCCAAACCGAGGGCTCCCATCGCCGCTCTGGGTCCGCCACCCTATCCAGGAGCATCCAGAAACATCCCCATGTCCGCCGCCTCCCCGCTGTCTCCCAAATCGCCCATATCCCCGAAAACCCCTCTCTCACCCAAGTCCATATCCGTGTCTCCATCCACCCCGACGTCTCCCTCGACGCCGGCCGCTGCCACGCCCGACGCCTCCGGCAAGAAACCCGGAAACATCCGTTATCAGGAGGTCTGGACGTCCAGCACTAGTCCTCGGCAGAAGATCCCCAAAATGGAGTTGGTTTGCGGGACGCAGTCGGGTCCGTCGGTCCTTCCCAGATACGGCAACCACAAGTCCGCTCCCACTTCTCCAATCTCTGGGCTGTCCTCGTCCCGCACCGTCCCCGTCAAGTCGCCCAACCTCTCGGAGATCAAATTCAACAGTTACAATAACGCGGGGATGCCGCCGTTCCCCATCATCATCCGGGACGAGCCCACGTACGCCCGCAGCGCCAAGAACGCGGTCAAGGTTCCCATCGTGATTAACCCCAGCGCCTACGACAACCTCGCCGTGTACAAGAGCTTTCGGGGTTTGGGCGAAGAGCTCCCGCAGCCCAAAGCGCCGCCCGGTGGGCGCGTGGTCAGCCACACCTACGAGGAGATCGGTTCCAATGAGAGCGCGGCGTCCTCGCCCACCGAACAGAAGGCCACACGGAATCTCTTCTCGTCCGCCGTGGAGGGAGAACGAGACTTCAGAACCGGACCCACGCCTCACAGCGATAAGGCCAGAGGTACCTCTGACGCCGCCACCGGGGCGAACGGCATCCCGACTCCGACGTCCGCCTCCCGCAATCAAACGAAATGCACCCCCGCCGGCGGGCCCACTTGTAACTCGAGTGGAGAGCCGCCGCCCGCGCTCGCCAACGAGTGCCAGTCCTCCGGCAACTCTGGAAGCGAGCACAGAGAGAAGGCCAGCACGGTGCTGTCCCAGCTGGTGGCCTCCATCCAGCCTCCACATTCTCCTCCCGAATCACCCCCCCCTCAGGTGAAAACCTGCAGTGCCGAGGAGCTCTACTCCCTCCCTCCTGATGCCACCAAGGCCACCCTCAGCAGACCCAAGTCCCTCCACTGCCCCACAGACAGCGGCCTTACAAAAACCCCGTCCAAGTTCCTCCCCAAATCGCAAAGTGCCTCGGCAGCCGAAGCACCCACCAGCCCCAGGACCGAACCCGGCGCCCCCTTCCCTCCGCCCAGGTCCACTTCCTCCCCCTACCACGCAACCAACCTGCTCCAGAGGCACTTCAGCAACTGGACTCGGCCCACCAACCCCAGAACCAGCGATGGGGAGCTCAGCCCCGGGGGGGAGGGCAGGCGCTCGGCCGACGGTAACCGGCCCAAGCGCTGGATCTCCTTCAAGAGCTTTTTCCGCCGGCGGAAAGACGAGGACGAGCAGAAGGAGAAGGTGGAGAAGGAGAAGGAGAAGGAGAAGGGGAAGCTGGTGGGTTTGGATGGGACCGTCATCACGATGCTGCCTCCGCCTCCAATCAGGGAGCAGCACTGGTTTTCGGAATCCAAAACGGACGACCCCAACCAGAAACCGACCATCATCTTCACATACAAACCCGACAGCGGGGCAGGTGACGGCGAGGCGGAGCTCCGGGTGGAAGACTGTAGCGCAGCATCCACTGGTGTGATGTCGTTCCACCAATCGGGTCCCCCGAAGAGCAGAGCCAGCCTCCTCATCAGCAAAGTCATGAGGTGTGTCTCCTCCATCTTTCTTTTTTTAAATTCTTTTATTCTCTGTTTCGAATTCTATAACCTAAGTTTGACACACTGCCCCTCGGCCGGGGTTTTTATTCAGGTGCTACCTGCCCCTGAGACGCACCGCTTCTTTAAATGAGGTAGAAATATCTGAGAACCTATTGTTTATTATTTATGAACTACCCCATTGCCATTACGCCTCCTTTCATTCATTCATCCATTATATTCTGCTTTATCCTCTATTAGGGTCGGGGGGGGGTTCCCCATGCCCATGCCCATGCCCATCCAGGGGAGAACGTTTCGGGCGCCGGGCAGATACACCCAGGAAGGGGGGGGGGGATTTTTCACTGGACACACACTCAAACACACTATATGGGGCAATTTGGAGAACTCAATCGACTTGAATATGTTTTTTTGGACTGTCGGAGGAAACCGGAGAACCCGAAGGAAACCCACGCGGACACGGGGAGAACTTGGAAACTCCACCCAGATGGGGATTCGAACCGGGAATCCCTAATGCTGAGAGGAGAACATGCCAACTACTGTCACCCTCTACTAGGGTCACAGGGGGAGGGGGGGTTCCCCATGCCCATCCAGGGGAGAACGTCTCGGGCGCTGGGCAGATACACCCAGGACAGGGCGCCAATCCATCGCTGGGCACACACTCACTCACACACACACACTCTATATGGGGCAATTTGCAGAATTCAATTGACTTGATCCATGTTTTTGGACTGTGGGAGGAAACCGGAGAACCCGGAGGAAACCCACACGGACGCGGGGAGGACATGGAAACTCCACCCAGATGGGGATTCGAACCGGGAATCCCTAGCGCTGAGAGGAGAACGTGCTAAACCACTAAGTCACCTTTCATGTTCCTTATAAAATAAAGTAATGGGGTATGAGAGGGCGTGGCATTATTCTAAATAAATCACATAAAGAGGTGTTATTTACAATTAAACAACCTCGAGTATCTTATTGCTTTTATAAAACACTTACAAACACACCACTTAAATACCGCCATCCAGTGGCCAAATTATAGAACACACTTTATATAAAAAACATTTTTTTTAACATGTTTATATTAATCTATATTTTAAAGATTTAAAATAATGTAATGTATATCACGCATTGATACGAATGTTGGGCGGTGTGTGTTGTTGTCAATGATGTCATAACGGCTCAGCCAATCAGATTTGAGGAGCGTTTCATAATGAGAATGCGTTCTGTTTTGAGTCACGAACTTGCAGTTGAGAGTCTTATCATTAAAGTACAGGAAGGGTTAATCATTCTCCCAGCTTTGAGTGAGCTGCTGGTGGAGGGTGTGGTCCAGAGGCACGCAGCCCACAGGTGAGAACCTGAACGAGAACAGGGGTTAGGGTTGTTCCGAACATCATCCGCGGGTCGTTAATTGGGGCCTGAGGGGGACAGAGACTCCCGAAATGGGCAGCTGTGTGAGCCAGAACAGCAGGTAGGATTCCCACGTTCACTCGCGTGCCGGTTTAACAGGGCGTGTGTGTGTGTGTGTGTGTGTGTGCGTGTGTGTGTGTGTGTGTGTGTGTGTGTGTGTGTGTGTGTGTGTGTGTGTGTGTGTGTGGGACTTGATAAAATAAGGTTTGCGTTGCTTCAGTCCATCAGAACAAGTTTCAACACCACGTCTGGCTTCTTCAGGCATGACGGCGTGAACCGACAGCTCCAGCAGTGTTAGATCCACTCTGTATTCAGCGTTATCGGAAGGCAAACGCTATTTAACGGTTATATAAATGTTTTTTACGTTCGAGTGGAATGCCAGATTTGAAGCAGCTCCTGGTTTCAGTGGCGTGAACGACCCGCATCATCATCATCATCATCACCCTGCCGTTTAACGGACTTCATTTAACTTTAATGCATTTATTTCATTCATTCATTCATTATCTTCCGCTTTATCCTCTATTAGGGTCGCAGGGGGGGGAATTCCCCATGCCCATCCAGGGGAGAACGTTTCGGGCGCTGGGCAGATACACCCAGGACAGGGGGGCAATCTATCACACACTCACTCACACAGACACACTCTATATGGGGCAATTTGGAGAACTTAACTGACTTGATCCATGTTTTTTGGACTGTGGGAGGAAACCGGAGAACCCGGAGGAAACCCACGCGGACACGGGGAGAACATGGAAACTCCACCCAGATGGGGCTTCGAACCGGGAATCCCTAGCGCTGAGAGGAGAACGTGCTAACCACTAAGCCACCGTGCCGCCCCATTCATTCATTCATTATCTTTATCCTCTATTAGGGTCGCGGTGGGGGTTCCCCATGCCCATCCAGAACGTCTCGGGCGCTGGGCAGATAGACCCAGGACAGGACGCCAATCTATCGCTGGGCACACACTCACTCACACAGACACACTCTATATGGGGCAATTTGGAGAACTCAATTGACTTGATCCATGTTTTTTGGACTGTGGGAGGAAACCGGAGAACCCGGAGGAAACCCACGCGGACACGGGGAGGACATGGAAACTCGAACCGGGAATCCCTAGCGCTGAGAGGAGAACGTGCTAAACCACTAAGCCACCGTGCCGCCGCATTTATATCAGATTTCTAAAAATCCCTCAGGATGTTTGCGTCACCTGGTGCTCAGGCTCTTAACGAACCAGCTTCAACCAGATGGTATGAACCACGAGGTATGAGTTAATATTGCAAGCTCCTCCGTTCGTCGCTCCTTCCCGTCGAACTCACGGATTCAGAGCGAGCTGAAGAAATAAAGCTGTAAATAATAATGACGGATTAGTTCAGCTGCTCGAGCTTCGCCTTTCGATAAATTCAATAACGAGCGTCTGCTTGGTGAGTGTGTGTAATAACACGGCTGTTCATACACACCGCAGCGTTATGAGGCGGAAACACACCGTTACCAATGACATGAATTACGTGTAGGGACGATCCGAGAACGTCGTTTTAAACAAGATGCAACAGAAAGATGTGGAATTAAACTCACAGACTGAATGAATCCCATACCCTCTGTCTCTGTCTCTGTCTCTCTATCTCTCTCTCTCTATCTCTCTCTCTCTCACACACACACACACACACACACACACACACACACACACACAATACGGGCAAAAATACACCAATAGCAGCACTTGTAATGATTTTGGAGGAGGATTAATTATGAGGTCAGGCACCGATGTTGGACAGGACGACCTGGTTTAAGTCTCTGTCCTCTGAACTCTTTGAGTTCATGGTTCATGTCACTGAAGTCCTTTCACCCCAAACTAAATCTTCATGGACTTTGCTGGAATGGAAACGGGCCTTCCCCAAACTGTTTCCTTTAAGCTGAAAGTAGACAATTGTCCAACATACCTGTGGCATCATTCATTCATTCATTATTCATTCATTCATTATCTTCCGCTTTATCCTCTATTAGGGGGGGGGGTTCCCCATGCCCCTCCAGGGGAGAACGTTTCGGGCGCTGGGCAGATACACCCAGGACAGGGCGCCAATCCATCGCTGGGCACACACTCACTCACACACACACACTCTATATGGGGCAATTTGGAGAATTGAATTGATTTGATCCATTTTTGGAATGTGGGAGGAAACCGGAGAACCCGGAGGAAACCCACGCGGACACGGGGAGGACATTCAAACCGGGAATCCCTAGTGCTGAGAGGAGAACATGCTAAACCACTAAGCCACCGTGCCGCCCTCAAATTAACATTAAAATATTAATTAAATAGTCTGATGAATATTAATGAGTTTTAAATGGCATGTGTTAACCAAAGTCTTCCTCTCACCCCCCTGCAGTCAGGTACCTGTGGAGAACCGGGAGCTTCCGATGCCCTCCGCCACCTCCCTGCCCTCCAAGCTGGAGTTGTCCACCGTGACCGAGACGGCCGCTCGCCCCGCGCACCCCGCAGCTCAGACGCTCTCGCTCAGCGAGGGCAGCACCAGCGCGGGGGAACCCGAGGAAGAGGAAGGCACGCAGTGCCACTCCCACTCCCACTCTCCCGCCTCCAGCTCCTGCAGCGCCACCTACACCAACCTCGGCAAGTCTCCTTTACAACCTGATCGACCTTCATCATGTAAAGTTTTTAAATGAGTCATGTTTGTAATAGTCGGTGTTATGAGCGCGTCACGAGGAGAGACGGCGGAGAAACACGAAATGAGAGAATATTTATATAAACTATTTCTGCAGACGCCTCCCTTAATGTTTTCCCATGAGCCTCGGGAGTTCGTGACAGCCTCGGCTGAGGGAACCTCAGAAGACAGGCGTGTTTCGTGACTCCCGCTGCGCATTTGTGTGCCGCCTTAACTTTTTATTTTTATTCTCCTCTGGAAAATCTCGCTGACGGTCGTCTCCCACGGGCGGCGGGAAAAAAAAAAGAAAAAAAAAAGAGGGCAGCAGTAAATAAAACCTACAACGCCAGTCACTAAAAAGTAAAGAAGAGTGAGACACTTCTCACGTATCGCTTTTAAAGACCTCCACCCATCAACCCGCAGCTTTAATTACTGACAGAAAACAAAGTTCAAGTTCAACTAATTTATTTATAGAGCGTTTTTTACAGCAGTACAGTCATTCATTCATTATCTTCCACTTTATCCTCTAATAGGGTCGCGGGGGGGGTTCCCCATGCCCATCCAGGGGAGAAAGTTTCGGGCGTTTGGCAGATACACCCAGGACAGGGCGTCAGTCTATCGCTAGGCGCACACTCACTCACACAGACACGCACGCATACACACTCTATATGGGGCAATTTGGAGAACTCAATTGACCTTGATCCATGTTTTTTGGACTGTGGGAGGAAACCGGAGAACCCGGAGGAAACCCACGCAGACACGGGGAGGACATGGAAACTCCACCCAGATGGGGATTCGAACCGGGAATCCCTAGTGCTGAGAGGAGAACATGCTAAACCACTAAGCCACCGTGCCGCCTACAGCAGTACAGTTATAAGTTATAAGCCTTTAAACCCCAAAGAGCAAGACGAAGAGACAGCGGCAAGACAAAACTCCCTGTTATGTCGATATTTTAAGGAAGAAACGTTGTGCACACACTCACTCACACAGACACACTCTATAGGGGGCAATTTGGAGAACTCAATTGACTTGATCCATGTTTTTGGACTGTGGGAGGAAACCGGAGAACCCGGAAGAAACCGACGCGGACACGGGGAGGACATGATGGGGATTCGATGGGGATTCGAACCGGGAACCCCTAGCGCTGAGAGGCGAACGTGCCAAACCACTAAGCCACCATGCCGCCGACCCGTTTTCTAATAATAATAATAATAATAATAATAATAATGTCTTCCTCCGCAGGTCAATCCAGGGCCAGTTTAATTCCACCCAAGCACCCCCGACACCCCAAATCCTCTGACGACACGCTGCAGTCCGAAGGCTCGGAGAGCTCACACGTGGGCTCCAAAGCCACGCCCCCTCCTCTGCCCAAGAAGTGTGTTCCCCGCGCGCACCCCGAGACGTCGGCGGGCGAAAGCCGGCGAACGCGGGGCGAGATCAGGCTGGGGCACAGCAACCTGAGCGTGGCCAACCCCCTCTATGACTTCGACTCCACGTGGGAGACGGCCAGCCAGAGCTCCTCGCTCAGCTCCGATGCCCGTCAGCTGGACGAATCGGGGGACTCGCTGGAGCGGCCCGGGACCGGGGGACGGGGCCCGTCCTGCCCGGCCAACGGCGGCACGGCGGCGGACCGAGAGCGGAGGGGCTGCCGGAGCACGGAGAGCCTGACGACCAGTAAGCCCCACCGACTCGCTCTGTACAGGGGCTTGGAGAGCTGGGAGGAGGTGGCCGGGCGCATTCGCAGCCTGCACTCGGACACGCTGCGGAAACTGGCGGCTCGCTGCGAGGACCGCTTCATGGCCGGCCAGAAAGACCACGTGCGCTTTGGTACGGACAGCTGGTCCCACTTCCGGCTGACGGCGGGGAAGCCGTGCTGCGAGGCTCACGACGCCGTGTACTACATGGCCTCCTACGCCAAGGACCCGCTCTTCAGCTACGCCGTCAAGGTTCGTCGATTTAAACCGACAGAAACATTTATTCATTCAGTTACCATCCATCCATTCATTCATCCATCCATCCATTCTTCATCTGCCACTTTATCCCCTACTAGGGTCACAGGGGGCCCCTACTATTAGAGTACAACTGAAAGGGTTTTGAATAAACTGCCAAAAAAAATAATTAAACACTCAAAATTCATTCATTCATTCATTATCTTCCGCTTTATCCTCTATTAGGGTCGCGCGGGGGGGGGGGGGGGGGGGGGGGGGGGGGGGGGGGGGGGGGGGGGGGGGGGGGGGGGGGGGGGCTTCCCCATGCTCATCCTTGGGAGAACGTTTCGGGTGCTGGGCAGATACACCCAGGACAGGACGCCAATCTATCGCTGGGCACACACTCACTCACACACACACACTCTATATGGGGCAATTTTGAGAACTCAATTGCCCTTGATCCATGTTTTTTGGACTGTGGGAGGAAACCGGAGAACCCGGAGGAAACCCACGCGGACACGGGGAGGACATGGAAACTCCACCCAGATGGGGATTCGAACCGGGAATCCCTAGCGCTGAGAGGAGAACATGCTAAACCACTAAGCCACCGCGCCGCCCCTGATTCAGTTACCAATTTTAAAAAATAATTTGGAGTAAGGGGCGGCACGGTGGCATAGTGGTTGGCATGTTCTCCTCTCAGCGCTAGGGATTCCCGGTTCGAATCCCCATCTGGGTGGAGTTTCCATGTTCTCCCCGCGTCCGCGTGGGTTTCCTCCGGGTTCTCCGGTTTCCTCCCACAGTCCAAAAACATGGATCAAGTCAATTGAGTTCTCCAAATTGCCCCATATAGAGTGTGTGTGTGTGAGTGAGTGTGTGTCCAGCGATGTGTGTGGCGTCCTGTCCTGGGTGTATCTGCCCAGCGCCCGAGACGTTCTCCCCTGGATGGGCATGGAGAACCTAATAGAGGATAAAGCAGGAGATAATGAATGAATGAATTTGGAGTAAATATATTTTGAGGAATAAAATGTGGGTCATTACGTTTCGAACAGCCCTCGTCATTCTGTAGTTTATTACTCATTCACTACTTTTTGTACATTGGTTTAAAACTTTGGTATGTTCTCCTGCTTGTTAAGTACTCTCTCTCTCTCTCTCGCTCTCTCTCTTCACCAGATCTGCCGATACAAAGTGAAAGAGACGCAGCAGCAGTTCTTCCACAGCCTGGCGGTCCGACAGAGTCTGCCCGTGCACTTCAACATCCAGCAGGACTGCGGCCACTTCCTGGCGGACGTCCCCGCCCGCCTCCTTCCCTGGGAGGACGAGGACGACGGCGGCGAGGAGAGAGACGAGGATGAAGGGGAGCTGCGGACGCTCGGCGTGAGCAAAGCGCCGACGGAGGCGAGGCGGCACGCCGAGAGGGGGCCGGCGGACGGGGCGCTGCGCAGCCGGGTGGTGGTGATCACGCGGGAGGTTCCGTTTCAGACGGTGGCGGATTTCGTGCGTGAGGGTGCCAGCAGGCATGCGCGCAACCCCGAGCTGTACGAGCGGCAGGTGTGCCTGCTGCTGCTGCAGCTGTGCGCCGGCCTGGAGCACATGAAGCCGTACCGCGTGGCGCACTGCGACCTGCGCCCGGAGAACCTGCTGCTGGTGCCCTGCCAGCCCGGTCACCCCTGGAACCTGGAGCCGCCCGAGCCGAACAACAACACGGCGTCGGCCTCCTCGGCCTGTCCGGCCCGGCTGATCATCAGCAACTTCTCGCAGGCCAAGCGGCACGGCGCGGCCGTGCGCCGCTCCGAGTGCGACGAGTTCCAAACGGGCGTCCTCATTTACGAGATGCTGCACCGGCCCGACCCGTCGGCAGAGACGCCGCAGCCGCCGCCGCAGATCCCCCCGCGGTCCCTGTACTCGCAGGGTCTGCAGCGGCTGGCCGGCCTGCTCCTCCAGGCGGACGAGTCGGAGCGCATCGGCGTCAGCGAGGCCCGCGCCTGTCTGCAGTGCCTCCTGTGGGGACCCCGGGACGACCTCCTGCGCGCCGCGCCGCTGCTCGCCCAGCGCCACGCCGCCCTGCAGAACTGGCTGGACCTGAAGCGTACGCTCATGATGATCAAATTCGCCGAGCGCTCGCTGGACGCGGGCCACGCCGGCGGCGGCATCAGCCTCGAGGACTGGCTGTGCTGTCAGTACCTGGCCTTCGCCACCACGGACTCCATCGACCGCGTCGTGCGCGTCCTGCAGCAGCTCTGAGCCTCGGCTCACACGCCAACGCAGCCCGGCCGGGGACGCCGGTGCCAGACCCCCCGCCCCCCCCCCCCCCGCGCACGCACATTAGCACTGTACACTTTACTTCTTCATGCGAGGCGTGTTGGCGGGTTTTTAAGTCGTATTTAAATCCAGGAGGCCTGTCCTCACCTGATCTGTGTGTCACAGTGGGGACTCCTGGACTAAAAAAATTATTATTTTTTTTTTTTAATGAAACAAGAAAACCACTCATCAGAAATCAGCAAGAATCAAACGAAGGTAGAAATAATTTAGGGGCTGGAACAGATCGCTATGGCAACGAGACGTAACCAGCAACAAGAGGTTTCGGGTTATAAGCTGAGACTCTACATGGTCAGAAGTATTAAGACACCCGTTTAAAGCATCAAATTCAGGAGTTTCACTCAATCCACTTGCAGTCAGCCGCCTAACCATGTAGAGACAGTTTGGGGAAGGCCCGTTCCTGTTTCGGCACGACTGTTCCGGACATGGTTGGGTAAGTTATAAGTGGAGGAGCATGAGCCCTGATCTCAGACCTCTCACCTTCAAAATGTCGTAGAAAAACCTCGTGAAGAGGGTCAGTCAGCTCAGATTAGATTAGATTAGATCAGATCGGATCGGATTAGAAGGGATTGGATGTAGACGTGTAGTCATGTGTGCTATGCCATTAGGATTCAATACAAACTTTAAGGAGTGACCGTCGCAGTCTGATGTCCAGTATATTTTTCCTCATTGGATCAGCTGCGTCTGAAAGGGATCCGGGATCTGGGAACTGATCCGGGGATCAGACGCTCGTCTTGTAACTGCCCTCCTGCCCGGCGGCATGTCACGCATCGCCTGAGAGTGTACCGGATCCGCGTGGTCGCAATGTTACATTTAGAAGATTACTTTTATACTTTCATTAATATCGTAGGTCAAATAAAAGGTATCGATCCATAAAGTATCGCCGATTTATATCAACTCACCGCCTGAGCTATAGAACCGAGAACTGGGGACTAACCGAGTACGTAGAGAAATAGACGGACTACAGGATGGAACTGTAGAACTACAAAGTCCATCTACATGGTCAGGAGCGCTGATACTGCGGGGGGGGGGGGGGGGGGGGGGGGGGGGGGGGGAGTGTAGGTTTGTGTGCAAAATAATAAAATGAGTCCCAATAAAATATTTAAATGAGGATTTTTTTTTTAGTTTTCTAACAGGATGCCAAATCGTTCGCAGGGTTTTTCGCCATGAACTCCCGCCGGAAGCCCGATGTTCGGTGCGTGACGTGCAGGTTGTAGTGTGCACGGTGAGGTGGCCCTGACCCCTCACGGCCCCCGGCATGACTCCCTCTCTCAGGCCGAGAGACTGACCGCGACGGAGCCGATGGAACTGAACGTAGAGTTTATTTCTGTACTGATGATGAAAAAGACTCCGGGAGCGTGAGGGATATTTTTTATAGAGTTTACCAAAGACGGAGCGTGGGGGGGGGGGGGGGTTTAATACGTGTTCGCACCCGAAGCCAACGGACACGTCACTCAAGTGGCCTTACGCGTGTTTATACGGCCGGGTCTGCAGTCGCCGTCGGAACGTGCACTGTGCTTTTTTTTTTAAAGGGTCTCCAGCACTCCGGCTCTCTTTTGTAATAAGTGCCCTCTCCTCCACCCTCCTCCTCCTCCACCCTCCTCCTCCTTCTCCTGAGCTGGTGGTGTAAGATAGAGGTGTATTTTCAGGGTACGCTGCTGCGGAGCCCGCTATAAGACTTGTTTGTAAATGTCACCCGTTACCCGTCGACCCCGTATTTAAAGAGTGTTCTCGCGGTTCTGCACGCAGT
>JAFMOC010000394.1:0-225000 GCA_019802505.1 Corydoras sp. C115 | reverse complement strand
TATACACACACACACAATTACATGTACTTAAATTCTATTAAAACTCATTCATTCATTATCTTCCGCTTTATCCTCTATTAGGGTCGGCGGGGGGGGGGGGGTTCCCCATGCCCATCCAGGGGAGAACGTTTCGGGCGCTGGGCAGATACACCCAGGACAGGGCGCCAGTCTATCGCTGGGCACACACTCACACTCTATATGGGGCAATTTGGAGAACTCAATTGACTTGATCCATGTTTTTGGACTGTGGGAGGAAGCCGGAGAACCCGGAGGAAACCAACGCAGACACGGGGAGAACATGGAAACTCCAGCCAGATGGGGATTCGAACCGGGAATCCCTAGAGCTGAGAGGAGAACATGCTAACCACTAAGCCACCGTGCCGCCCTCTATCAAAACTTAACTTTATAAACTACATGGACAAAAGTATAAATTAAAACTGAGCATCTGAGCGTCAACTTTACACAGATTCCTGTTTCCAACACAGTGGAAACAGTTTGGGGAAGGCCCTTGATTAAGTGACCCACACAAAACGCAGGCCTCGACAGACCTCCAAAATTGTGTAGCCTCCCTAAAAGACTGGAGCTGCTTCGCAGCAATTCAGGGAGCAGCTTTCTATGTGATGGCATTAAATCTCCTGTAGGTGTTATGATTCTCTATGACTTTTTAACACCTAATGATACTTTTGTCCATCTTCTCAGATCATTAACTCTAAAGTAATTAATCTTTTTAAAATCTGGTCTGCAAAAGAAACAAAACCAATTGGAACCAAAAACCCGTGAAAGCAGCGTGAATGACGAAGCGAGCAGAATGATTAGATCAGGAAACGTCCCTTTTGTTCTGCTGCAGATTCTGAGCTACCTGCTGGCCTGCGAGCGCCTGTGTGCGCTGGGATATGAAAAGGCTCAGGTGGAGGATGCTTTGGAGATGTTTCAGAACTGCGAGACTAAGGTGAGTTCCACACGAGCTGTGTGCGTGTCTGTATGAGCAGTGCGAGTGGAGACCCGTATGAGACCAGAACCAGAGTTACGGAGCCTTTAATGATACTCTGAATGATCTAACGCAGACGAGTTCTTCTGTATATAATCAGAACTCGCTGTAGGTCATTGAAGTTGCTCATTTACGAACCCAGCAGTACGATACAGAACATCAACCTGACGCAGCGGAACACGGCCGAGCGGGACGTCGATATCCAGATGTTGGGATGTGATGAATGCGGGCTGCGTTCTGTACATCTCATTGTTTTTCTGACAGGCAGCAGAGTTCCTGCGCTTGCTGGCTCAGTTCTGCGAGATGGGCTTCCAGCAGAGTACCATTAAAGAGGTTCTGCTGTTACATGAGAACCACTGGGAGACCGCGCTGGAGGAACTCATGACCCGTATCACCTGAACCCCTTAACTACGGGGGGGGGGGGGTAGTTCCAGCCTGAGAGGGTTGTTTAGTGTTAAACACTGTTAGGGCTGTTAGAGCCGAACTGCAATCTGTTGGAACGTGGTTCTAGTGGCTTCACGGCTTTTTCATCTCTGTGAACATTTTTTTTTCTTTTATTGTCTTATTATCTTTCTACACAAACTCACATTTACTTTGTGTAATCGTAACAATATGTAGTAAACACAGTGAATAAACGACGCCGTTTAAGCCAAAATGTGTCTCATGTTCGTTGAGTTCATCAGCGGTGCCTTAAGAGCAAATAAATGACTCACTGCTGCCACCTTGTGGTAAAACACGAATACACGCTTATTTAAGCTTATTGTATTAATTTAAACCATAAAAATTGAGGTGCCACTTTTTTCTAGATATTACGACTTAATTCTCAAATGCGATAAATGTTGTAAATTCAATTGTGAAACTTATTAACATCCTTTTGTTGGTTGTCTTTATTTTATGTAAGTTTTATCTATCTATCTATCTATCTATCTATCTATCTATCTATATATATTCATTAATTCATTATCTCCCGCTTTATCCTCTATTAGGGTCGCGGTGGGGTTCCCCATGCCCATCCAGGGGAGAACGTCTCGGGCGCTGGGCAGATAGACCCAGGACAGGGCGCCAATCCATCGCTGGACACACACTCACTCACACAGACACTCTCTATATGGGGCAATTTTTGGGAATTCCATGTTTTTGGACTGTGGGAGGAAACCGGAGAACCCGGAGGAAACCCACGCGGACATGGGGAGAACATGGAAACTCCACCCAGATGGAGATTCGAACCGAGAATCCCTAGCGCTGAGAGGCGGACGTGCTGAACCACTAAGCCACCGTGCAAAGTCAATTGAGTTCTCCAAATTGCCCCATATAGAGTGTGTGTGTGAGTGAGTGTGTGTCCAGCGATAGATTGGCGTCCTGTCCTGGGTCTATCTGCCCCCAGCGACCCTAATAGAGGATAAAGCGGGAGATGATGAATGAATGATGAATGAATGATGAGGTCAGATGGAGAACATGTTCTCAAAGCCTTGATTAAAACCCCTGCACTCGCCTTTTTAAATGGGATTATTTGTTTCCTTCCAAACTGCCTGCAACCAATCAGAAGACCGGGATAGGAGTTTCGATGACGTGTCCTGGTCTCAACCAATCCGCTTCGAGGACGCCTCTCCGAGCTGGATTTGAATCCGTGTGCGAGTTTCAAACGCGTTGGTTTTTTTTTTTTATTTATTAGAAGTTCAGAGTCGCGGCTCGCGCGCGCAGATCGGGACTTTACGCTCATTAATAGTTTTATTTTCATGTAGTTTAATTGTTTTTTTATTTTCTAACGGAGGGAGACTTTCGGGATTCGTCATGAGACAGAGGTGAGAGCGTCATAACTGAGCTGCGTTAGAGAATAACGTTACATCCATTAACATTCACAGCCATTAACTTTGTTAATTTACTTTAATTAATTTTAACATTTTATAATCATTTTTAAATGTGTGTGTGTGAGTTTAAAACACAGTGACCGTTCGCGTGCGGACTGCAGATCAGATGTTTCAGAGTTTGTGATGATTAATAAAAAACTGTGACGTTTAATCTGCAAATTACACACGTTTTCAACTAAAGACGTTATTAATGATGTAATTAGTTAATCTCTGAACATCTAGAAGCGATGGTTTAGTGTACAGGCATTTCTGACCTTACGCATTAACACATTGATTAAGTTGATTAAAATCACAAAAAGATTAATAAAGATCTGTTTAAAACGTGTCGTAAAGTCTCCTGAAATAAGGTTGTCACGTTTAATCTCGGATTCTGAACTATTAATAGATTCGCCCTTCCTGTTTTAATCCTGTTTCAAGTGGCGAGATTATGATTATGACGTCACAGTACAAACGCGTGTTGCTGTGCCTAAATATTACTATTTTTTTACCTTAATATATTTAATGCCATTTTCACAAACATTAATCCCTTTCTGACATTATTTTCAGAGGAAACTGTGGGAGGAAACCGGAGAACCCGGAGGAAACCCACGCGGACACGGGGAGAACATGGAAACTCCACCCAGATGGGGATTCGAACCAAGAATCCCTAGCACTGAGAGGAGAACATGCTAAACCACTAAGCCACCATGCCGCCCTGACAGATAATATTAAATATAATCTTTTATATTTGGATTAGTGGTTTAGCATGTTCTCCTCTCATCACTAGGGATTCCCGGTTCGAATCCCCATTGGTGGAGTTTCCATGTCCTCCCCGTGTCCGCATGGGTTTCCTCCGGGTTCTCCGGTTTCCTCCCACAGTCCAAAAACATGGATCAAGTCAATTGAGTTCTCCAAATTGCCCCATATAGAGTGTGTCTGTGTGAGTGAGTGTGTGCCCAGCGATAGATTGGCATCCTGTCCTGGGTGTATCTGCCCAGCGCCCGAAACGTTCTCCCCTGGATGGGCATGGGGAACCCCACCGTGACCCTAATAGAGGATAAAGTGGAAGATTTACATTTAGTCATTTAGCAGACGCTTTAATCCAAAGCGACTTACAAATGAGAACATTACAAGTCAGAAGCCATGGAGAAAACCAACTGTACTGTAAATTCATCAAACCTGATTGATAATGGATGAATAAATGAATGTCTGTGTCCTGCACCGACTTCTGACTTTGTACTAATGTTGGGCCTTTTTATAATCGAGACCTCAGTAAGAGCAATGCTGTAAATCTGTAAATATTTGATGTAATGTGTTGGATTTGTCTTGTTCTCCTGATTGTACATGTTTTTTTGTTCTTTTTTAAACACATACTCTGGTTTGTCTGGTTTGCGTGTTTGATTTGGCAGCGAGCTTCATGCCGCTGAGTCGGTGTCGTGCTTGAATAAGGCACTCAATCGCCTCAAAGACATCTGGGAGGAGATAGGCATCCAAGAGGACCAGCGAATGCAGCGAACGGAGGCCGTGAAAATGCACATCAAGGTACGACCGACGTCGCTGTTGTGTTTTTAAAGTGTTACCAACCCACATTCCGCTGCAGGCAGGAAAGTGTACGTTGTGAAATACAATGAAATGTCTCTGCTGTGGAATGTCGTGACAGAACCTTCTGGACATGATGATCGCGGAGGAGGAAGGGCTGAAGGAGCGGCTGCTGAAGAGCATTATCTCCTGTCGAGAGGAACTGGCCACTCTGTGCGTGGAGCTTCAGCTCCACCCGTATACGGTATACAGCGTTCCTGCTGCTCCACTGGTCCAATAAATGAAATGAAAGCACGCTGAGTGATTTTCGTTTTGGATTGCTGTGCTTCAGGAGGAAGACGACCTGACCATGCTGCAGCTGGAGAAGGAGCTTCGTACTCACCTCAAGACGCTGCTGAAGCAAAAGGGTGAGCGCATGAGTGTGCTGAAGGGGCTGATCCAGCAGGACCGCGAGCTCTGCGATATCCTGTGTGATAACCCCTATCCCATCAGTCCCAACACCGTCCCCTCTGCACAGCAGCTGGAGGACTACCGCCGGCACAACGTCGCCCGAAATCAAGAGAAGGTGCACAATACGAAACCTTAAACTGATTTACACCAAGTTAATCAAGTTCGGATGGCGAGCTGTCCTCTAATGTTCACTAACGTCTGTATTAGGGGTGAGCTGCAATATTCGCTGATTCGACGATTCGATTCGGAGAACCGTAGTCGACTATGAACCTCATAGTCGAATGTACCATTTTGACCACATGGGGGCGTCCATGTCTGCTGCTAAGCATTAGTTTTTACATGAAATGTCTTTGTTTTCGTTATATATATATAGCCTTTTGTCAAATAATATCATCCTAATTTCTAGAAAAAAAACGAAAAACAAAAAAAAAGGTTTTCTTTTGTTAGAAAAACAAGTAAAAAAAACTTGTTTTTTTTTAAACTACGCCCTTAGCCACCATCTTATGGTGAAATTTTAACTTATGGTGAAATTTTAATCAGTCGACTATAGGGAAAATCTGACGAATCAGATTCGACTATGAAAATCTGTAGATGAATACAGCCCTAGTCTGTATACTTTCAAATTCAACAAGCTTGCTGCGAGGCCTCCTTCAGTAATGAGCTCTCATAAGATCAGTGAGCTGCCGTGTTTCAGGGCGAGACTGCGAGATGGTTATCTCATCCACACTGAGATAAATGAGATAAAACATCACAAGACTGTAAAGATTCACTCTTTCATTATCTTCCGCTTTATCCTCTATTAGGGTCGCGGGGGGGGTTCCCCATGCCCATCCAGGGGAGAACGTTTCGGGCGCTAGGAAGACACACACTCACTCACACACACACTCTATATGGGGCAATTTGGAGAACTCAATTGACTTGATCCATGTTTTTGGACTGTGGGAGGAAACCGGAGAACCCGGAGGAAACCCACGCGGACACGGGGAGGACATGGAAACTCCACCCAGATGGGGATTCGAACCGGGAATCCCTAGTGATGAGAGGAGAACATGCTAAACCACTAAGCCAAATATAAAAGATTCTATTTAATATTATCTGTCAGGGCGGCACGGTGGCTTAGTGGTTAGCACGTTCGCCTCTCAGTGCTAGGGATTCTTGGTTTGAATCCCCATCTGGGTGGAGTTTCCATGTTCTCCCCGTGTCCGCGTGGGTTTCCTCCGGGTTCTCCGGTTTCCTCCCACAGTCCAAAACCATGGATCAAGTCATTTGAGTTCTCTAAATTGCCCCATATAGAGTGTGTCTGTGTGAGTGAGTGTGTACCCAGCGATGAATTGGCACCCTGTCCTGGGTGTATCTGCCCAGCGCCCGAGACGTTCTCCCCTGGATGGGCATGGGGAACCCCACCGCGACCCTAATAGAGGATAAAGCGGGAGATAATGAATGAATGAATTATCTGTCAGCTAAAAACATTACAATTCTTTGAATAAATTCTTGATCAATATTAATCTGGGATCTGCGTTTATTGGATGTAATGATGTGAAGACGTCGTACAGACTTTATTTCGTCTGTTTCGTACTGTGCTGAGTTCTGAGTGAGAGTGAAAGTTTCACAGTCACACCGCAGACCTGGGGTGGTTTGTGGTTTGGTTAAGCGCACGTAATCTGGAGGAGGTTGTGAATCATTAACCAGCATGAACCAGTCGCACTGTACAGTTCACTGATCCCAGATCATTTCTTTAGGAACGTCGATATGCTGAGTTTGTGGCCATCAAGCGTCAGATCATCGTTTCCATGGAGGACCTGGAACAGAATCCAGACACCAGCTTCGAGAGAGATGTGGTGTGTGAGGATGAGGACACCTTCTGCCTCTCGACGGAAAACCTAACCGCCCTGAAAGTTCTGCAGAGTCAGGTACCGAATGAAACCTGCTGCTTCACGAACGGAAACTGAACGGGCTGCCAGTAGATTCATCCATTCAGAGCCAGGTTCTGATGTTGGCCTATAGGACGGGGTCTGGACCAGGCATGAGACTGTTCGATTTTAATCTTATTGAAATAAGAAATAATCAGGATTATTATGCAATAATTAACACAAGTCACAGGAACGATGCACGGTTCCTTGTGCTTGTTAATTTCTTTAATGGAAAAAGGACAATGTAGAGCTATTGGTGAATATTTATACAAATTATTCTTCAGAACACAAATTTTTTAATTATTTAAGTAAAAAAAAAAAAGGAATAAAAAAATAAAAGGAAATGTAGTAAAAGTATATAGTAAAACTATAGTATAGTTAATATAGTAAAAAAAAGTAAAAAGATTTAGGTTTCTTATGAATTTGGCAACTGACATATTTTTCTTATGAATGTTGTGATGATGAGACGTCCCTGTAATTAATCAATTTATTGTCGTATATTTAATCGTGATTAATTGCCAAACTGATTAATGGTCTCATCCCTAATCTGGACCCGCTTGGTCTTATTTGTAAACAGTGCGATGATCTCTCTTGCTGCATCCGAAATCACCAATAAAAGTATTTTAGAGAGCTTTTATTAAGTTTAAATTTAACAGCTTTAATCACATTCAACTTCTTACTTCTGACTTAATGACATTTCTATTTATTTTGTTTCGTCGTTTCATTAATACTCGGTCCCTAGTTGGAGAGTCAGAAAGCCGAGCTCGAGGTCGCCTGTGCGTCCTATCGTTCCCGTATCACAGAGCTGTGGGAGAGACTGCAGATCCCTCAGGAAGAGAGAGAGAGCATCGCCGCACACATGCAGGGAAGCAAAAAAAGAAACATGGATGCTGTAAGTACCCAAACACGCATTGCTTCCTAGCTCATGTAGAAATCAACACTTCAGCTGCACGTTCTCTCTCTTTCTCTCCCGCAGCTCTCTACTGAACTGGAACGTCTGGAGGAGCTGAAAGTGAAGAACATTAAGAACGTGATCGAGAAGGTCCGAGTGGAAATCGCAGATTTCTGGGAGAGGTGCTTCTACAGCGTGGAACAGAGACGAGACTTCACGTCGTACTACAGTGGTACGTACCGCCGGTGTGTTTCCGATGGCGTGGACATCCCCCGGGGCTTGAACCCTGTGCTGTTCAGAGGGAGGCGGTTATTCCACAGGGCTTCAGTTTGAGCAGAGCTGTTCGTGCTGATTGTGCCGGTTCATTTTCCTGTTTCTATCTTAGTTACACTTGTAAACACTCAAATTTAGGAGCGCTCATTTAAACGGCGGTTGATGTTCTCCCTGTTAATTTAGATTTGACGCCGCTGCTTATGATCCCGCTGCACTTTATGTAGCCGTACCTCAGTGTGTAATTGGATTGGAGCTACAATGAATTAATGGCTGATTTATATTGCTTGAGCATCATTTAGTTGAACAGTAAAGCATCTTAAATGCACGGCGGCTAATTCAGATCACTGGCAGGATGCCCTGCTTCACTCGCATCAGCCGCGGCTCGGCTTCGAATAGCTCCTGTCACAAAATGAGCGTCGGCTCTGAACGAGCCAGCGGCTGTCATTTTCCTGTATTATAGTTTATAAAAGCACTATGAGCAAAAAGTAAGTGACCTTTCTTAATCATAAACCACTTTTTGTTTGTAGTATTACTAAAGAAGTACTAAACCATCCAGGGTAATGCCAAACAGTTTAAGGAAGGCATTCAAGGAAGTGTTCATGAAATGAGCGCTCTCAGATTGCATTAATTTGCTGTAGAGGATGTTTTTAATGAGGCCACATTTAAAATAATTCACGTTCTTCCCGATTTAGATGCCTAATTGCAGAAAAACGTGAAAAGCAGGCCGCTGCGCAGTGTGTGAGTTTTAGTGACATCTAGTGGTGAAATTGTAAATGACCTCTTTCCCTGAAAAATATGAAGGCTGCATGATATGAGCAGCAAAGTCAGACCTGCAGGCTTATGTGTAAATGTAAAAGCACACCTTTAATTAATCAGTCGTCCTGTTGGTTTCTCTTCAGATGATTTTAGTGAGGAGCTCCTCACTGCACATGAGCAGGAGGCGCAGAGGCTGAAGCAGCATTGTGAAGTCCATCAAGAGCTTTATGAAGGAGTGAGAACCTGGCAGAGCAACTGGACTCTGTATCAGGAGCTGGAGGTGAGGACGGTGCTTTCTGTATCCATCGTAAGTCTAAAGATCAGTTTTTAGCGTTAAATAATGTGTTGAATAATAAATGTTGGTCCTTTTAGAAAAAGGCTTCCGATCCATCGCGCTTCCACAACAGAGGGGGCAACCTGCTGCGAGAAGAGAAGCAGAGGGCGGAGCTCCAGAAGAGTTTACCCAAGGTCAGCCGTCACTGCTGCACAATCCTGCTGTCACAGCTTTATATAATGCTTTAAGTCAAAGCAAATATAAATATTAAATTATAAAACGATCTGATTGGCTGAGCCGTTTGTCCAGCCGTGACGTCATTAACACACATCCTGAGTGCTTCACATTCGTTTCAATGTGTGATGTACAATACATTATTTTAAATCATAAAATACAGATTAATATAAACAGCGTGCTTTTTTTTAGAAAAATAATTGTATTCTGTAATTTGGCCACTAGATGGCAGTATTTGTTAGAGAAACCAGTATCTTGTTACTCTACTTGATAAATTGGACTAGATTACGTCACAGAAGAGCAGTTTATTTAATAAACGCATTTATGAATCAAACCTCTTTAGCGTCACTTTGAGTCACGTCTAATCACATCTTGTTCCCGTGATTTATTCACGATAATACCCAACCCCTCGTGACTTATTGCTTTAATATCTGTATTTCTGTGGAGGAACCTTAAAGGAGGGCGGCACGGTGGCTTAGTGGTTTAGCATGTTCTCTTCTCAGCACTAGGGATTCCCGATTCGAATCCCCATCTGGGTGGAGTTTCCATGTTCTCCCCGTGTCTGCGTGGGTTTCCACCGGGTTCTCCAGTTTCCTCCCTCAGTTTAAAAACATGTCAATTGAGTTCTCCAAATTGCCCCATATAGAGTGTGTATGTGAGTGAGTGTGTGCCCAGGGATGGATTGCGCCCTGTCCTGGGTGTATCTGCCCAGCGCCCGAAACGTTCTCCCCTGGATGGGCATGGGGAACCCCCACCGCGACCCTAATATAGGATAAAGCGGAAGATAATGAATGAATGAACCTTAAAGGTCTCATTATTTAAAATGCCTGCTGTCTTTCAGCTGGAGAAAAGTCTGAAGCTCCAGATCGAGCAGTGGGAGGAGAAACACGGTTCCGAGTTCCGTGTCAACGGTCAGCGCTTCATGCAGTATGTGGAGGAGCAGTGGAACCTGCACCAGCTGGAAAAGGAGCGAGAGAAGCTGGAGAGGGTAATGAGTTACATTGGGCACATGCAGGTCGTTGGTTACGTTTTGGATTGCGATGCTAGAGTTCATCGTTCTGTCTCGTTCTCCGTCTCGTTTCAGCAAATGAAAAAGAACCGGCAGACGGAGGAGGACATGCAGTTCGGCACGACCCTCAGAGTGCCCACTAAGAGGCGCTTGGCGGGAACGCCGACGCCGGGAAAATCACGCAAGGTACTAACAGACCTGCTCACACACACACACGAAATGGTTCTGTAAACAACCTAAATGTTCTAGTCTAAATGTCTCACCCCTGAGTTCTCTCCCTCAGATGAATCTTACCTCCAGTGTGTGTAGCTCCACCCCCAACACCACCATGCGCTCCATCTGTCTGTCTCCTGCCATGAGGCCTCCTCTCTCTGCCAGCAGGGTAAAAGAGCCACGATTCACATGATCCCCCCCCCCCCCACACACACATATTTTGAGCTTCACAGGCAAATGAATCATTTCTCATGAGTCATGTTCAGTCTTCATCTGTACATGGTGATTCATTCGTTGTGCTGATTCGTTGTGGTGTGTCCTTATACATGCATTAAAATCTCTCTCTCTCTTTCTCTAGGTTGGTTTAGGTTTGCGCACCCCGGCCCGGACGCCGTCTCGAACCCCTCGAGGCCTGGAGCGCAATAAAGAGAATATTTCTCAGATGACCGGTGCTCTGTGCACCATGACCTCCAGTCCATACCATTCCATCAACTCCATGGTCACGTCATACTCCGAATTTGCGGTAATTTCTCCTCAATCCACCGCCTCCATTACAGCAGTTCCAGCAGCACGCAGCCCATTCACACAGAGAGGAGGTCCGCTGTGTCCGACAGATCAGTGCAGATGAGGAACCTGATGTACCCTTAAGTTCTAAAAACATTCATTCATTCATTATCTCCCGCTTAATCCTCTATTAGGGTCGCGGTGGGGTTCCCCATGCCCATCCAGGGGAGAATGTCTCGGGCGCTGGGCAGGTACACCCAGGACAGGGCGCCAATCCATCGCTGGGTACACACTCATACACTCAAACACACTCTATATGGGGCAATTTAGAGAACTCAATTAACTTGATCCATGTTTTTGGACTGTGGGAGGAAACCGGAAAACCCGGAGGAAACCCACACGGACACGGGGAGAACATGGAAACTCCACCCAGGTTCTAAAAACAATTCTATATTAATTTAATTCAGCGAGATGGACCTCTTAACATGAGACTTTAGCAGTAGTTTAAGTTGGCTGCTCCAAATTTTCCATATTTCTTGTGTGTTCATTACTGACTGTGTGTCCAGTGATGGCTTGGCGCCCTGTCCTGGGTGTATCTGCCCAGAGCCCGAAACTAATGGATCTAAGGGATAAAATAATGGATTGATCCATGTTTTATGTTAGTTGGTCACTCGATAAGAACGTTTGTTCATATTCAATGTAATCAGCGACGTCTACTGCAAGTTGATGTGCCAGCTCAGTTAAGTAGAGCTCAGTTAAGTCTGGCTTCTCCCTGCATAAGACCTTCGTAGTGTTTTTTTTTAATTGTCATTCATTAGATAGAACGTCTTAATAACCATTCATTTGCAGCTGGTCCTGAATCTGGTTTGTACCGGTGTGAACGCATGACCCAGGTCCCTGTAACAGATTCAGACTATATATCGTGTCCTACACTGATTGAGCGTTCACTCCCGATCAGCTCGCAGGTCTAACTCTGAATTCTATTTTAGAGGGATTGTGCCAACATTGAATCCACAGCCATCTCCAGGTCTGTATGACTTTCACCTTGACCTGTATTAACCCCTTCCCCATCCCCACTTTTTGCTAAACACCCTCTGTGCCCACACACACACACACACCCTGCTTCCCTAACCTGACTGATCATGCACTGATGGAGGATGTGTGTTTGTGTACAGCTCCTCTAACTCTCTGTTTAAATGGACTTTGTGCTGCTGGTCTTTAAACTCCTCTCTCCTCACTGATCTGCACCTCTCTGATTTGTTCGTGAGGATGTGGGTAAACAAGCGAGGGGTGAACAAGCACCCAGGGTTGTGGGGTACATCTGTGAGCTGTTGTATTAACAAACACCCGCTGACCGTTTCACCCACGATTAACCCCACGTTTCAGTTTTTCTACACAGTGATATGAAGTCCGCTTAATCGTAACGATGCTGTGATTTTCTTGCAGCGAGATCTCTCTAAAGCTTCGAAATCCAACTGCAAAGCTGGAGTTCTAAACTCCACCGTCACGCACTGAACTCCACCGTGTAACCGAGTGCTCCGCCGCAGAGCTTCCGAAGATGAAGGGACCTTTTTCAAGAGAACACTGAATGTAAATTGCCGGCAAAAGATGTTTTCTCCAACAGCGTTGTAAATATTTTATATCCACTTTTATTGCTTTCTGTTTTAGCATCGAACAAATCAGTTCTACAGAATCCATGTCCGACTCGAGTTAGTTTTTATAAAAACTGCAGATGATTTGATGAGTCTTTTCAGAGCTTGTACTGGTTTCCTGTTTGTTTCCTGAAGGGATTCGGTCTGTATTTATTTTTTAGTCTCGACTCTTAACACTAGTCCTTTTCATTCACACTTTAATCAAGCTGTAGAATAAAAGCCTTTACTGAAAGATGGATTTATTTTTTACTGTTATATTAATTATCTTGACATCATGATCAATTATTAATGGCTTTGAGCGAGTAATCATTCAAGAAATACACGCAATATTGAACACTGGTGTTTCAGTCCCATAGAATCAAATCAAGCCTCCAGTCATGTTTTTTTGACATTAGCAGGCTTCCAAATTTAAGGAAACAGTTTGGGGAAGGCCCTGTTCTTGCATGGCTGAGTTCCCATGCACAAAGCAGGGCCTACATCCAACCATCCATTATCTTCCGCTTTATCCTTTACCAGGGTCGCGGGGGCTTCCCCATGCCCATCCAGGGGAGAATGCTTTGGGCACTGGACAGATGCACCCAGGACAGGGTGCTAATCTATCGCTGGGCACTCACTCACACACTATATATTTGGAGAATTCAATTCATATTTGGAGAAGAGTTGACCTTGATCCATGTTGTTGCTGTTGAAGGAAACCCACACTGACACGGGGAGAACATGGAAACTCCACCCAGTTTGGGATTCGAAACGGGAATCCCTAGCGCTAAACACTAAGCCGCCCGCAGGGTCTACATATTTTTTATTATTTAATTTTATAGAAAGTCTTGACACAGAGCCTGCACCTTAACCCTATTTCACACCTTTTGAGATGAACTGGAACAGAGATCATGAGCCAGGTACCCTCATCCGACATGAGGATGGATGGATGAACATTTTCACAGACACAGGCTGCCTCTTTTCTGATACCTTTATTGTTAGATGGAGGTTCATTCATTCATTATCTCCCGCTTTATCCTCTATTAGGGTCGCGCTGGGGTTCCCCATGCCCATCCAAGGGAGAACATCTCGGGAGCTGGGCAGATAGACCCAGGACAGGGCGCCAATCCATCGCTGGGCACACACTCACTCACACAGACACACTCTATATGGGGCAATTTTGAGAATTCAATTGACTTGATCCATGTTTTGGACTGTGGGAGGAAACCGGAGAACCCGGAGGAAACCCACGCAGACACGGGGAGAACATGGAAACTGGTGGAGGTTCATCCATTCACATTTTCCAAACGTTAGCAAAAAAAAGGTTCCTTATTACATCACAGTGTGTATTATTATTTTTTTTATCACAGTTCACTTAATAACGGGGTGAGTATAAAGCTTTATAAATATAAATATAAAGCTTTATTGATGAGGAGTGAGAGGTACCGTGTTATGAAAGTTGTGTTGCACGGGTGGGTCTCTCTCTCTCTCTCTCTCTCTTGCTCACACACACACACACACACACACACAGCATGTCTTGCAGGCTCACGGTGCTCACAGCGGCGCTTGCGACGCGCTCGTTTCGGTGAACTGGTCTCGGCTCCGGCGGCGTCGCTCGGTTCGGTTCTCATGCCGCTCGCCTCGTCGTCGTCCCCGGTGCGCCGCATGGAGCGCGGCGGCTGAGCCCCGGAGCAGGAGCGCGGTGTTGAGCCCCTCTGCTTGCGCCGAAGCAGAACTCCAAGGTAGGGACGCACCACGCCATTCCTGCTCTCACGGCATGCTCGGCTCCACCTGGACCTCAGCCGTTCATCTGCGAACACAGAACCCGTTACCGCCGCGTCCGTGTGTCCCTCACCGACAGCTCCATCACAGGACACTCAGGGTTCGTCCTGCACAGTTTGTAAACATTCGGGTTTATTTTTTCTGTCTGATGTCCGCATCAGCATCACTTTATCCCGGAGCTGTTTATTCAGCATCACGCTCTCAGAGAGCCTGATCACACATCATCAGGACCTGCCAAAGCCAGGAGGACATGATGCCACAGCAGGTCGCCTGTTTGCCCTCAGCCAGACCCAAGAAACCGAATCATGTAAAGAGAGTGACAACCCCATTATCCCAACTGTTACCCCGGCCCCATGTGCAGATGCTGAATGATATTTGCAGGACAGGATTTGTTTCCTGATGACAGAGTTGTCATGGTCACCATCATCCCCATTACCCATTACTGCCTTCACCCAACATCACTGTTAGTAAAGGGGAGGGAGCGGGTCCTGAGCCAAATCATTATTTATCGCCTACACGATATTACACTGTGCACTCCTAACCCCACGTTTTCCAGAGCTGTGGTTGAGGAAGGCGAGAGGAGCTGCCCGTGCAGATGGGGGTCAGTGGATGATTTGTTCCCGGAGCAGAGTGAGACAGGATTGTTTTTGTCACTTTGATTGATCTAGTTGTCGATCCACTCCTGGTGGTATCAGTTAAAGTCTGTTTCCTTAAAAGGCAATGCTTTAACTTAAGGGCTTGCTGTAAAGAAGTCGTTCTGTAGTTCATATTGGCAAAATCAGCAGCTCCTGATTTAAATTTCATTGGCCCTGATGTACCTACACGCCACCGGCCAAAACTAGCGCTGCCCTTACAAGCTGGCGCTCGCTGTGTGCATCTGCTCTGCCACGGTCCCGTGATGAAGTGTTCGTATTTGGCCACGATGCAGTTAATGCTATTATGACTCAATCCTAAGATTAAAAGTAAAAATGATTTATTAGTGTGTGCTTACTAGCCTTGCTTCAGCGGAATGAGCTGACAGTGCAGAGAATTTCCCCATTAGCTTCTCCTGCTTTACTCGCAGCACTAACATAGCTCCATTATTATTGATCACTGCTCTTTTAGGATAAACGACCAATAAACCGAAGTACACGCTTTCATTTCTTCTTAGCCCCTCTCTAACGCTGTCTGTCCATTTAGCTCCAATTCATCAGCATTAGAAGATATAATTATCTGTTTGTTGTCAGTGCTGCTGAACAGCTTTAGGTGAAGCTTGGCTGTTGAAGCATTTCTTTTCTTTTTAAAAAAAAGTAGGTAAGGCGAATTCTGATTTGGACACTGGAGAAGTACACGCCCCGTGAATATTTGGAATCATATTAGCACATACTCACGCTGGAGCCAAATGATGTGATTATGCTGCAGAAATCTACTTATCCTGCAAGTAATTTCCCTGGTTGCTCTCAGCATGATGTCTTTGTGTGCATTCCACTGATCTCCACCGGCTGCTGTGAGCCGTCTGCCTTCCTCACATGCTCACCCACGCATGCGGAAACCTCAGTTCCATGCAGAAGGAGGCATGGTTTTTGTAGCTTGCCATGGGCTCTGGTGGGGTTTAGAATGCCAGCTGATTGTTCCAATGTTAAAATGGTCTAAAAAAATAAAAGCAAAACCAATATCAGGATGCATCATTCCTCCGACACAATGCACAATTACAGGAATAATTAAAAGTGACCTGAGTGAGATCAGTCCTGACTTTGCAGGGACTTCTGGGCAGCATCCTGACCAGCCCATGTGCTCCACCTGCAAGCAGCAGGCTGGGAAAGAAATCGATGCACACCTGGGTGTACATGCAAACTTAATATATAAAGGGTTTGTCATACGAAAAACAGCCTTAATGGATACCATTTCAGATCACATTGGGAATTAGACAAGAGGACGACACACTGTACTTCATATGCAAACTGGTTCTTCTATCCATACATCCATTCATAATAATTCTCTACTAGGGTAATGGGGAGGTGGGGGGGTTCCGCATACCCATCCAGAGGAGAACGTTTTGGGCGCTGGGCACATACACCCAGGGCAGGCTGCCATTCGTTTAATCTGATAAAACCGATATGTAATCTCAGTCTTTCCAACCCCAGACTTTTATGCATCATCTCTCAGATTCTCATTCACACCTCACCCTCGCTCACTCTGCCGCCCTCCCACAGCGTTCTCTCCCTGACTCAAACATACCGTCATCCACAGCCCTCGTCATCACAGTGCTATTTATTTCTTGGCGTGTACAGCAGGAAGCTCTGCTTTAGTTTTATTTTTTTAAATCATTTTCTAGTTAGAACCTGCAGAACCATCCTCTGTTTTGCACAATGCTAAAATGATGTTGTCTATCAGAATCTGTCATTATTAATGAGATAATGGTTTCAGATGTTCAGGTCTGTGATTAGTTGTCAGTAACAATATGCCACATCGACACTGGCCTTCTTCAAACAGACTCACTCGAGAGAAAGCCTCGCAGCATCAGTCATAAATCGCAGCTGATAGCATTAGCATTTTGAGATAAGCATGTCAGTAATTGCGATATAAATGCTGTGCCAGCGTGGAAGAGTGCAGACTTACAGGGTTCAGTCAAGTTATGAATCTAAGGGCCATTAAACTTTAAATATTCAGCCTGTAGTGTTAATGTTGCTACAAAAGCTCCAATATAAGCAAAAACGATTAATTAAACCACATCTGATTCGTCAAAATACAGTTTTGCAAAACACCAGAGGAGTATTTGTGAGATGACACTGATGGTGGATGAGGGGTTTGACTCATACCTTTGCGCTAGTTCATCTAAATGGTGTTGGATGGATGGGTTGAGGCTCCATGTTGCTCAGTCAAGCTCGTGTGGTCCTTTTTGTTGTTCTGGACCTTCCCCAAACTGTTTCCACAACGTTGGAAGCATAAAGTTGTTCAAAATACATCTGACATTCAAGAGATGTGTCCCAATGTGTTTATACACCCATTCATTTGGTCTTTAGTTGTCGTAGGGATATGTTAGTGTGTAGGGATATGTTAGTGTGTTCTGCCCCCTTTGCCCCTCAGAGTGCAAATATTACTTCTGTGATTGAACAATTAAAGGTTTTATAAATGCAACCGTGCAGGTTCAGTTTATTTCTGCTATAAAATGAAAACTGGTGTTCCCTTATAAAAGGCTTTTATGTCGCAGCTGATGTTACTCGGAATCTATGTCACAGCTTAATACAGCTGTGTAATTTTTCCTTATTGTTTTTCTCCAGCGTTGTGTTCTGCAGTCACAACGAACACGAGTCTCTGAGGACAGAGCGTGTGAGCGAGCGAGGGAGCGAGAGAGAGAGAGAGCGAGCGAGCAGTGAGTGGGTGTGTGGTCTGAGTTGCTGTCACTGTGCTGCAGTCTAATACTTTGCTCTTCAGAACTCTGCTTTTTCATCTCCCTCGTCTCGCTTTGCCTGTTTCGCTCGCTTTCTCTCATTAGTGTAATGCTTCTGCTTCCTGTGCCAGGGGAGAGGGGGTGACTCATACCCCCCCCACCCGTCCTTCCACCTTCCACCATTTATTTTTCTCTCCCACAAACACACTTCTCCACAGTACAACAATTTTTTCCCCTTCGAGTCAACACATTATTATGTTATTAATGAACTTTCTGAATATCTGCAACGTCTGGTTATTAAAAGTCCACTACTCCACCTCTCTCTTCCTCTGGCTACCTGTGCAGACCAGGAGAACGTTCAGTCTTCTGTTTTTCCTCTTCCTCTTCTTCAGGTGGTGGAACGATGTCCTCAGCACAGAGCCGGGACATCTCGGACTACCACGTCAGCGGTAAGAGCATGCATGAGATAAAAACATCCCGTTATTGATCAGTAATGAGTTTTGTATATAGGATTCATGTGTGTGTGTGTGTGTGTGTGTGTGTGTGTGTGTGTGTATGTGTCAGTGGTCCGTGAGCCACCTGCCTGGGAGGTTGGTGTGTACATGTTGGGCTTTTTAATTCTGCTGGGCATTGTTGGTGTGAACCTGTGGAAACTGTGGAAGTCAGGTTCCTTCCCCGCACCCTCGCCATATCCCAACTTCAACTATCGCTACTTGCAGGAGAAATATGGGAACTCCTACCCTGAAGTCAGACAGAAGGTAATTCTTTGCCCCCCCCCACCCCCTCCATGAGTGGAAATACTTTTAAGATATTTCTAATTTGTTTTTCTTTCACAGTGCGTTGCGGCTTCGAACCACAGACGGGCCTCGTCCGCCAGCCGCAAGCCCAGCCTCCAGCTTGCAGACACTCCGGACAGCTTCCGTGAGCTGGGCCCTTTGGAGCTGATGAACCGAGAGCCTGAGCTGAAACGCTCATCCTCGGTGGACTCGTTATGCTCCATCTCATCAATCGGGCAGACCTTTGGTCATGATGTCACTGTGGGCCAGCTGGAGGTGACGCTGGAGCTGGAGGCTCGTACCTCGCTTTTGCATATCACCCTGCATCAGGCCAAGGACCTGCTGGAGAAAGAGGAGGAGAACTTCCCTGGCTGCTACATCACTGTGGTGCTGCTGCCTGATGAGATCAGCGTGGGAGCCACGCAGGTGAGCAGACAGATGAATGCCCTTTGCTGTTAATACCAGTTTATTTTTATGCGTCCTGTCAGTGTGCATGAGTTCTGTTGATGGTATGATGGTACGATAATCTTGGGTATCAGGTTTAGGATTTAAACACATGGCTGGTATATTTCTCCGTCCTGCTCGGTAAGCTTCTGTATCGTCCTGCATGTTGCACCATTGTTCGAGAGGCTCAGCATTTCCTCCCACTCTGTCTGAACATGGACTTGATTTGAAATGCAGGTCACGTGCAGACCTGCAGGAATCCCCTGGTCATCAATCAAACTGTGGCTCTGTTTGTAATGAGCAGCAGTGGTGCCATGTTAGAGTCGTACACTCAGAATCATAATGCAGTCTAAATGACCCTCATTCAGCCTGTAGTGCCATGAGAGAGCGTGCGAGAGGGAGCGAGAGAGAGAGAGAGAGAGAGAGAGAGAGATGAAGAAAGAGAGCTGAAATCAGCACTTTTGCTCAGCATGGCTCCATAGAAAAAAACGACTGCTGTGTTCCTGTACATAGTATATCGTAACTGTTTGTTATAAAAATGCTTTCTAGTAAACAATGTCCTCCACAGAAAACACATTTCTGCATATTTTAATGTAAATTACTATTAATTTACTGCAGAAGTGAATCATGACCTTGAAGTTATGTCCCTGGACTCTCGGCTAATGACTGACACATGACTGACACGAGAACAACAATGACAATTATAATGTTACGGTTTATTAGAGATTATCATAATCACAGATTTGTTAAAGATGTTAAAATATTTGCAGAGTGATAATTGTGTAACGTGAAATATCGCTTTAATGTGTTATATCTCAGAATAGACTGATGAATAGACTGATGCATGCACAACACTCTCGACCTCAGCGGAAATTATTTGCGGTTTCCATGGTGAGCCGACACCTAGACAACTTTCTTTCTCTGGTTTGGTCCACCTGCCAGTCATTTAATTAGAGCCTGGCTTATTTAACGTCCACTTAATTTAGAGAGAGGCTGTGATTGGTTAATTGCAGTATCGTTGAAGATGTAATTACTGCTCAAGCCTGATGTAAAGATTACAGTGGGACCACCGATCACAGATGGGCTTTTAAAATTACATTACGAAGCTGAAAGGTCACGAGTGCAGACACATTAGCTACAGTCACACTTCGCTACGTCATTAGAGTCGATAGCTTGTGTTTCTGCCTGAGGGAGGTTTGTTTTCCGCTCGTCTCAGACTGACTGCTGTACGAAGCAGCTGAGAGCAGCACTGCAGCCTTTCACCTCGCTGACACAAGGATACAGCAGATCAGCTTACTTTGCTTTTAGTCTTTAGGAACCCTGGTACTGTCTAATCTTTATATCTGGACTCATAAACAGGGATAGAATCTGCCACTGTGAAGAAGTTGCTCAGGTCCTTCTACAAAAAAATAAGACGTAACCTGGTGGAATATTCTGTAAGCAAAGAGTGTAAAACAAAAACTCTGAAAGGGTTAAAATAGGTGACAATAACAGGACATTACAGCATATCTTAATGAGGGCCTTTTGCATTTCAATGGGTAAAAAAATATTAAAACATAGGACAGACAGAAAATGAGCAGACGGGTTCCAGTTTAGTAGCATCAGTATTTATTGAGCTGATGTTTCTGATGACCAATATACAGTATTTAAGCTATCTTAAATATATTTGCATAAACAAATATAGAGACTCATTAAACTGTGATCTCTGACTGAATGAAGTGTTCTAATGTGTAGATTATTTCTTACAGGTTCAGAGCAATGCTTTCACCGTGCTGTTTGACGAGCGTTTCTCCATCCCGCTCGACCCTGCTGCCGTGGACGACTACAGTCTGCGTTTCTCTGCATTCGGAGTGGACTCTGATGAAAGGAACATCAGTGCCGGGCTGGCTGAACTCAAACTCTCTGATCTGGACCTGTCCATAAGGCCTTTTAATGCCTGGTTGTACCTGCAGGACATGAACAAGGTGGGTTAAACATGTTTAGTAAAGCCAGCGCTGGGCTTCTGGCTGGTGGTGCAACAGAAACGAAGGTTGCATCCCAGTTGGATCCCGGGTGCCATAAGTCCAAGGGTACATCCTTTTGGGTAAAAATATTAAAATAAAAATAATAATCCTTCCCAGGAGATAAAAAAGAAGAACTTAATATCTGACATCAAGATCATTTAAAGACTCTCTGCTATAAGGGACATCATTGATGCAGGAAGCTTATCCTTCTGATTGTGCAGTGGGTCTGTGGAAAAGTGCATTAGTGAGGTCAATGAAGTGGTCAATGTGCATTTGGCACTTTACATCATCTTTAAAGAGATTATGATCAGAGTTTGCATCATGAATGTAAACGTTGTATGATAAAGATTACTGCGTTTTGACTCCACAGGCTGTGAATGCAGTCGGAGAGGTTCTCCTGTCACTCAGCTACCTCCCCACAGCTGAACGCCTGACTGTGGTGGTTGCTAAAGCAAAGAACTTGGTGTGGACTAATGGCAAAACCACCGCAGGTCGGCAACGACTTCTAAACCTTCTGTAGCAGAATATCCGTTTAATTTAATACCATTTTACCAAACCTCCACTTCTGAAATCAAACAGATCCATTTGTGAAAGTGTACCTTCTCCAAGATGGCAGGAAGATCAGCAAAAAGAAAACTTCCGTCAAAAGGGATGATACCAACCCTATCTTCAATGAGGCTATGATCTTCTCTGTGCCTGCTATTGTGCTACAGGTAACACAGCTGCAAAAGGATCCATGTACCATGAGACTTTATTAAAAATCAGAAGACAAGTGAATGAACCTTTATTTCTAAATCAAGAGAAAGTAGAAGTGATGGGAAATGTTTTGTTTTATAATTTTTTGGTGTGTCTATGGGAATGGAGGCTCATGGCCAGGCCACGCTTCAATTAATTTAACTTAACTTAACTAAATTAATTTTATTAATTTTATTATTATTAATTTAACTAAATTTTAGTTTTTAGTGAGAGTGATGTCAGGGCTCTGTTCCTATATATTTTAATTTATGGCGTCATGGGGGAATATTGTGCTGCATAATAAACACACACACACACACACACATATATATATATATATATATATATATATATATATATACACACACACACACACGCTTCATGCAGGGTGTCTTTATTATGCAGCACAATATTCCCCCGTGACGCCATAAACTAAAATATAGTAAATAAATTGCCCAGTCTAACATGTTAACATTTTAAAACTGATGATATAATAACCTGTCTCTGCTGATACAACATGTCTGTTCTGCACTCTTCATGCAGGACCTTTCTCTAAGAGTTACAGTGTCTGAGAATACAGAGGACGGGCGTGGCGACAACGTAGGACACGTGATCATCGGGCCAGAGGCAAGCGGCATGGGCATCACTCACTGGAACCAAATGCTGGCCACTCTGCGCAAACCCGTCTCCATGTGGCACCCGTTGCGGAGGACCTAATTTTAGATTTTTTTTCCCCCATTCCCGACTGCATGGTGCCTACTCTCTGTGACCCACCTGTATAGACTGGGGTTCGAAAAAGAGGGTGTCTTTCAGGAAAAGCCGTGTCTTTTTAAAACCTTCGTGCAGCCAGAGTACAAATGTGTTCTTATTAACAGTACTGTGCAGATCTTGACATTAGTCCTTTAATCCAGGTTAAATCAGTCTTTATTTGTAGCAGTTCTCACAGGGTGGCTGAATAAACAGGCTGAAGTGCCAGACGACACTGCATTGTACCTTTTACAGTTAGAAATAGTTATCTACAGTATATGTTCTTATTATTTATTTTTATTAAACAAATTATTGTTATCATGAGGCTGCTGGGTGTTAAGCAATAGAACAATGGACTAATTCTTAGACATTAAAAAGTGAAGTAGTTCAGACAATGTGAACGTGTGAATACTTTGATATCTTTCATCACAGCCTCTCGGTATCTATACTGCGTGAGTGGGAGCATCATTTCTAGTGCTGTGTGATGTTATGATGGAATGTAAATCTTTCAGGGCTAGACTCTTAATGTACTAATGTCACTAATGCGTTTCATATTTACCCTGAACCTCAATATACACTCTTTATAACTAGCGTAGTTTAGAATCAGTTTAGATTTTATTATGTATGCATACATATTCCTCTCTGTCCTCTTTGCATTCTCTCTAGAATATATTTTATATAAAATATATATATATATATAATCTTGCCTCCGTAGTGACTACAGTAAGTAGTTAGGCAATAAGCTGTTTTTCTTTAATGCAGAACCAGTTGTGGTGTGAATGTGACATTATATTGACATCAAAATGTCATGACATCATATTGCCCTGAGTACTTTGTCTGCTGGCAAGTTTTTAAGTTTGATTTTTTTTTAAATTTGAAAAGATATTGTATTTATCTTAACAGGTGTGTGTTTTGTTCTAGCTAAAGTTGACTATTCCAAGTATCAGAGCTCAGTATTTCAGATGTTTCCTGACTAACGCCACAGTACACAACATACGTCCTTTTGTGCCAATATTCTTCATTCTAATATTCCTTAGAAAAGCAATATTTACACATAGGATTTAGTATTTTGAATGTCTGTGATTCTTCGGGAGTTATTTTGCGGTGCATGTATTAAATATGATAAACTGATGTTCAAATATAAAACTTCAAAATAATATGCCTTTCTTTGTGTTCTTTGTAATTTGCAAACAATGGTGGCTCATTAAGACCCAGATTTGTTAAATGGATCATAAATATGTACATTAGAAACTTAATGATAATCATCTTCTCACTATTGTTGCTGTTATATTTTTTTAACGCCAAATCTTGTCTTTTATGCATTTAGGCACTATCATGCTGGAACATCACTTTCCCCAAACTGTTCCCACAAAGACAAAATCATACACAGGTTAGCTCACATGGCTTATAGATGCCAACCTGACAAATTCAATGGAACAGAGAGTCCAGAAGCTCCTTTCGAACAAGGGGTCCTATGTGCAAATGTAACATCACCTAGAATAAAGTTTTGACTTGAAAACTTTGAGTTCAGTTTGTAATAACCTGCTAATGCTTGTCATTTCACAAATGACCATTTTTTTTTGTTCTTTATGAAAATGAAAAGGTTGAAAAACTCTGCTGTGCATAATAATTTGGAACATGCATTTTGAGCGTTTTATTTAAAAAATATATACTGTTATCATTGGCAGTTTGTTCAAAAACCTTTCAAATGTATTCTAATAGTTGATGACTGGACAATTACAATGAGCGCAATTCATATAGGTAATTTTGGAAAATCTGAAAACATATTATTTGCGGGGCAGCATGGTGGCTTAGTGATTAGCATGTTCTCCTCTCAGCACTAGGGATTCCCGGTTCGAATCCCCATCTGGGTGGAGTTTCCATGTTCTCCCCGTGTCCGCATGTGTTTCCTCCGGGTTCTCCGGTTTTCTCCCACAGTCCAAAAACATGGATCAAGTCAATTGGGTTCTCCAAATTTCCCCATATAAAGTGTGTCTGTGTGAATGAGTGTGTGTCCAGCGATAGATTGGCGTCCTGTCCTGGGTGTATCTGTCCAGCGGAAGATAATGGATGGATGGAATATTATTCATTCATTATTTCCCGCTTTATCCTCTATTAGGGTCACGGTGGGGTTCCCCATGCCCATCCAGGGGAGAACATCTCGGGCGCTGGGCAGATAGACCCAGGACAGGGCGCCGATCCATCGCTGGGCACACACTCCCTCACACAGACACACTCTATATGGGGCAATTTTGAGAATTCAATTGACCTGATCCATGTTTTTGGACTGTGGGAGGAAACCGGAGAACCCGGAGGAAACCCACGCAGACACGGGGAGAGCATGGAAACTCCACCCAGATGGGGATTTGAACCGGGAATCCCTAGCGCTGAGAGGCAAACGTGGTAACCACTAAGCCACCGTGCCGCCCTAATAATATATATTCATTCATTCATTATTTCCCGCTTTATCCTCTTTTAGGGTCGCGGTGGGGTTCCCCATGCCCATCCAGGGGAGAACGTCTCGGGCGCTGGGCAGATACACCCAGGACAGGGCGCCAATCCATCGCTGGGCACACACTCACTCACACAGACACACTCTATATGGGGCAATTTTGAGAATTCCATTGCCTTGATCCATGTTTTTGGACTGTGGGAGGAAACCGGAGAACCCGGAGGAAACCCACGCAGACACGGGGAGGACATGGAAACTCCACCCAGATGGGGATTCGAAACGGGAATCCCTAGTGCTGAGAGGCGAACGTGGTAACCACTAAGCCACCGTGCCGCCTTAATATATATTAGTATTGCATAATAATTTGGAAACACAGTGTCGTACGAGGAACCATGTTATGACGTCATTCGTGTGCATTCCGACGGACACGTGTTAGAGCCAATCGAGATACAGCGTCGAAGCTGGGGGGCGGTGCGTGCGGCAGTTCAGGAACAAAAAACGGGCGCTGCGGGCTGCAGGTGCTGGACGCTCACTGACCACAGAACGGTTCATCCTGCAGCAGAGAGGGCAGCGGGGAGATGGCGGACGACCGAGGGAAAGCCGCGGATCAGATGAAGGCGTGGAAGGAAGGCCGAGGCGCTCAGGTATCAAACACCGTCCGAATTCACTGAACATGTTTTTCGGGTCTGACTCCCGAAGCCGCGCAGCCCAAAAATGAGGACAGAGTTCAGTCCGCACGCAGCCCGTCTGCGATCTTTATCAACGCCATTCATCTGTTTAATAAACTGTTAGGGGCCCGGGGTTACGGGAGAACAGCTGGCTGCATCCAATATAAATGTGCGACGTTGATGTAAACTAATGTTAGCCCGCAGCTCGTTAGTGATTGTACAATGTTTAAATGTTGCCTTTAATGCGTGCACGTGCGGTTTTTATAACGCGCTTTAAGTAACAATCATTCCTCATAAAAAAACTCCTTTATAATGTTTTGAACTTGGCCCCGGACAAGGGGATCGCCCCGTTTAACTTCTCAAATCTGATTGGCTGCTCGAATCGGACCGGCGAGCCAATCGGAGCGTGGTGTCAAAGTGCACGCGAGGTTTGGCTGCGGCGGTGTTGTTGTGCGTTTATGCAACCGAGGGCACGCGCCACCCGGCCGAGATTAAAAGGCATCAAAGTCCAAAAAAAATTTGCCCCCGAAGAGCGCGTTGTTTTAATCCACCACCCTTTACCCCCTGATGTTTGTTTTGAATGAAACCTAACCTTGTTTTCTCTGAGGGTTTTTTTTTTTTTTTTTTTTTTTTTTTGTATTAACCAGTGATTCATTCATTCATTCATTCATTATCTCCCGCTTTATCCTCTATTAGGGTCGCGGTGGGGTTCCCCATGCCCATCCAGGGGAGAACGTCTCGGGCGCTGGGCAGATAGACCCAGGACAGGGCGCCGATCCATCGCTGGGCACACACTCACTCACACAGACACACTCTATATGGGGCAATTTTGAGAATTCAATTGACTTGATCCATGTTTTTGGACTGTGGGAGGAAACCGGAGAACCCGGAGGAAACCCACGCGGACACGGGGAGGACATGGAAACTCCACCCAGATGGGGATTCGAACCGGGAATCCCTAGCGCTGTTAGGAGAACGTGCTAACCACTAAGCCACCGTGCGAATTCCCAAATGTAGCCAAACTACACCTTTATAACTCCAAACCTAAATCTGTAAAGGGACTGGACCGTCAGTGAGTCCATCGAGCTGTAGTATGCTGATAACACCACCAGAGGGGGTTGTAACCTCAAAACAGTGACCAGTCTGTTATTAAAATGTAAACCAATCTCTGCTTTCTTTGCCTGATTTGCGTTTTCAGAGTTGTTTTGATGTGGCCCTCTCATTTTTTAGCGGCCTGATGTTCTGACCACGGGAGCGGGGTGCCAGTGGGTGATAAGCTAAACCTTCAGACCGCCGGACCGAGGGGCCCTCTACTGGTTCAGGATGTGGTCTTTACCGATGAGATGGCCCACTTTGACCGCGAGCGGATTCCTGAGCGGGTGGTCCATGCTAAAGGAGCAGGTCAGCTTTAAATACACGTTCATACCACCAAGAACGCAGCGTTGAAACAAGGGTTCGAGTGTTTGTTTATAAGCTGGTTGATGTCGTGATGTCACTGTATTCATATAATACTCCTCAGTCTATCCTGCATCATGTGAAAACACCTTTAACACTGCAGATCCTACAGGGTGATACTTACATATGCCAACATTGTGATATAAACTTTATTTGAAAATGCAGCACTTATTATTATTATTATTATTAATAATAATAATCATGCATAATGACCCTTTATTAGTGTAGTGTTCCGTATTGTGATGGGCCTAAATGTATTAACTCCACAGTTTACTGCTACTCCTTTTCAGGTGCATTTGGTTATTTTGAGGTGACCCATGACATCACTCGCTACTGCAAGGCCAAGGTGTTTGAGCATGTTGGCAAGATGACGCCCATCGCTGTGCGCTTTTCCACAGTGGGTGAGTCTTCGTTTTTCCCTTCACATCTGATTTTAATGATAAACTCTAGTTAAGCATTGATCCACGTTTTATTTTCGGAAAAGAAATTGTGTAAAAATAATAATCAGAATAAATTCTCTACAAACAAACGAACTAATATGGACCTTAAAAATAATCATCAGCTGCAGCCCTCTTTTGTTTTGAACTGTACAATAAAACCATGAGGTTCTTTGCTTCCAGCTGGTGAGTCAGGTTCAGCTGACACAGTGCGGGACCCTCGTGGCTTTGCGCTGAAGTTCTACACCGAGGATGGCAACTGGGACCTGACGGGAAACAACACACCCATCTTTTTCATCAGGGATGCCATGTTGGTGAGAGAGCCGCATCCTGATGATTATCTTAATGAGCAGAGCCCAGCGTGCGTTTACTCAGCACCACGTTTGTGTTCCGTTAGTTCCCGTCTTTTATCCACTCCCAGAAGCGGAATCCCCAAACTCACCTAAAGGACCCAGACATGGTTTGGGACTTCTGGAGCCTCCGTCCTGAGTGTCTGCATCAGGTGCGTAGGAATTATGTTTGAATTGATAATATTATGTTTCACTGCTGGTGAACTGGTGTGGACTCGATATTCTCTTATGGAGTTGAAGTGTATTTTAATAACTAAACTGTAAATGTGCTGTTCCTCAGGTGTCGTTCCTTTTTAGCGATCGTGGAATTCCGGATGGACATCGTCATATGAATGGTTACGGCTCTCACACCTTTAAATTGGTCAATTCTGATGGCGTCCCAGTCTACTGCAAGTTCCACTATAAGGTGTGTGTTCTCATCTGCATGTGTGTATCTGATGTCTGTGTTTGTTTGTAACACACTCTCTCTCTCTCTATCTCGTATTCAGACTGATCAGGGCATCAAGAACCTGACCGTGGAGGAGGCAGACCGTCTCGCCTCCTCCGACCCTGACTATGCCATCTCTGATCTGTACAACGCCATCGCCAATGGTAACTTCCCAACCTGGACCTTCTACATCCAGGTGATGAGCTTTGAGCAGGCGGAGAGGTACCGCTGGAACCCATTTGATCTGACCAAGGTGCTCACAGACAATTCATGCATTTTTTTCCTTTTTTTTTTTTTTAAATAAGTTTAAATAAGTGATTTACTGAATATGATTCCTGACTAATTATAGGTTGATCGCTTGCTGTTTTTCAGGTTTGGTCTCATAAAGATTACCCCCTGATCCCAGTGGGGCGCTTGGTGCTGAATCGAAATCCTGTGAATTATTTTGCTGAAGTGGAGCAGATGGCCTTTGATCCCAGCAACATGCCACCTGGTATTGAGCCAAGTCCTGACAAGATGCTGCAGGTGATTACACTTCTGTTTTTTACTTTCATCCTATTTTATTTATACAAACTTACTCATGACCATGTTAGAAAAATTTAATTGCTTAATTGTTTCATATTTGTGTTACTGCTGACAGCTGTGTGTGTGTGTGTGTGTCAGTGTACACATTAGTAATGTTGGCATTAGTATAAAGATACCAGTGGCTCAGACACAGCAGTGTCTGTTTGTATAAGAACTAAACTGGAAAGTACCAATTGTGTCTTGTGCTAGGTGATGTTTTTTTTTAATATAGATATTTAAACCCATTACGTCATGGAAACAGAAGCAAGAGTATTTAATGTTCTGTCTATTTGACTAATATCAGTCGGTCATCTTCATTTTAATTTATAAGTTTTCAAACGGGTGTAATTTTATTACACACAGGAATTTTGATCACACTCAGACTCTGTTGTTTTTGTTTTATTTTGGTGACATAGTTGGTTTATTCATTCAAAGTTGAAACACCACAAAGGTTAACATAAACACATGCACCCACACACGTGCACACTACAATGCCTACATAGCTATTCATTATTATATAGTTACGATTTATATTCTAGTTACTACATTATGCTTTGCATTTTATGCATTTCACATGAATACAGAATCTGAACTGCCCTGTGGTCTGCAGTTAGTCTGAACATTTAAAACTTTTTCACCGTGTTTGGATTTCATGTAATGTTTAGTGTTTATTTATACTACATTTGTAGAAAGTGTCTGTTTCATGCAAAACGTCCTGCAAATTTTAACTTCTAACCATTTAATATAAATATATATATATACATATATATATATATATATATATATATATATATATATATATATATATATATATATATATATATATATATATATATATATATATATATATATATATATATAAAAATAAAATAACCAAAGCAGACCCATTTTAAAAAGTTTATTAAACACACTTTTGCCTCCTCATGAGTCCAAAATGAATGTGAATGCAGTCCATCAGATTTCCATCGCTATACTAAGATTATATGGTGTGGGTTTGAGAGGTGACCCTCCTTATAGACATTTCTGCAGTTACTTTTACCAATGGGTTGTCACGTGAATGATGGTTTATAAGTATGTGAGAATGTGGGTAAATCAGAATGATGTTTGTGCAGATGGTGTTAACCAAAAGGCTTCAGAAAGTTCACAGGAAGAGTTCTGTGCAAAGCAAGTGCATCCTTAACACCTTTAATATCTGCCTTTGTACTCAGAACGTTTGTTACAGCCTAGAAGACAATTCCCAAAATGCTGGGTGGAGGAAAAGCTTGGAAATAATTGATGTCAGAGTATTTTAAACATTTGTTCCTCTCCAAAAGGGGAGGTAAATGAAATCCCCAAACTTGCCGTAATAAAAAATAGTTTATTCACGTCCCATGCACCTGACTGGGTGCATGATTTCATTATTTAGAAGAATTATCTGGTTTATTTGATCACTATATTTAGCATTAGTTCTAATTTTCACCTCTGTCATGTGTTCGACATCAGTAACCATGGTGGTACTATGGGATTATATCTGTTTGTGGTTTCCCATTGCTTTTTAAAAATGCTAAGTAACTATTTAACAACAACGTAAGATCAGTGTTCTGACCTCATAGGCCGTCAGCGGTCCATTTCAGTCCTGAGCTTTTAATCCAAAGGTGCTGGAGGTTAACACACAGTACCTAAACAATGTTGAATTTATGTTTTGAACAGGGTCGCCTCTTCTCTTATCCTGACACCCACCGTCATCGCCTTGGAGCTAATTACCTCCAGTTGCCTGTGAACTGCCCATACCGTGCCCGTGTGGCCAACTATCAGAGAGATGGGCCCATGTGCATGTCTGATAACCACGGTGAGTGTATATTGGTCTCGAGTGCATTAGTGTAGATCCTATAAATGGCAGTAAAACTGCAACAACAAATCATGTTCAGTGTTTAAACCTAAGAATTCCTGCAGGGGGCGCCCCCAACTACTACCCCAACAGCTTCAGCGCCCCCACAACCCAGCCACGCTTCGTGGAGTCCAAGTTCAGAGTGTCGGCGGATGTTGACCGCTACAACAGTTCGGATGAAGACAACGTTACTCAGGTGACTCAAACTGGAGTCCTGTCCCAAATTTTATGATGATTCTGTGTATTCCTTATTATTTTAATTACTAAATCATCATATAACAAATACACAATATCCTTAATTTAAAATGCTATCACATTATTGGTTATCACAACAAATTATTTTACATTCTGTTTGTCACCTGAATTTAAATTAGTATTTAAATGTTTAAGACACCGTATGATTTTCATAATTCACTAACTTAAAGATTGTTGCCTTTAGGCTTTACTTTTATTTAAACTGAAACCTCTAACCAAACTTTAGCACTGCTGATTTTTATATTTATATGTCCTTTTTTTTTTTTTTTTTTTTTTTCTTCAAACCAACCGCAGAACAGCAAGTGTCTTTGCACTTTGTCCTTGTGCATGAGTGCTGAGATGAAATTGATGCTGGGTTTCACATGCCTTGTATTGGTTTGATAAAGTTTTTTTTTTTTTTTTTTTTTTTTAACTTTAATCTAACTTTTCCGTATGTACTTCATTTATTTATATATATATATATATATATATATATATATATATATATATATATATATATATATACATACATACATACATACATATAGAGTGGTGTGAAAGTGTTTGCCCCCTTACTCATTTCCAGTTTTTTTTTTCACTTAAGTGTTTCAGAACATCAAACCAATTTAAACAATAGTCAAGGACAACACAAGCAAACACAAAATGCAATTTGTAAATGAAGGTGTTTATTATTAAAGGAGAAAAAAATCCAAACCATCATGGCCCTGTGTGAAAAAGTAATTGCCCCCTAAAAACCTAATAACTGGTTGGGCCACCCTTAGCAGCAACAACTGCAACCAAGCATTTGCGATAACTTGCAATGAGTCTTTTACAGCATTCTGGAGGAATTTTGGCCCACTCATCTTTGCATAATTGTTCTAATTCAGTTACATTAGAGGGTTTTCGAGCATGAACGGCCTTTTTAAGGTCATACCACAACATCTCAATAGGATTCAGGTCAGGACTTTGGCTAGGCCACTCCAAAGTCTTCATTTTGTTTTTCTTCAGCCATTCAGTGGTGGACTTGCTGGTGTGTTTAGGATCATTATCCTGCTGCAGAACCCAAGTTCGTTTCAGCTTGAGTTCATGAACAGATGGTCGGACATTCTCCTTCAGGATCTTTTGGTAGACAGCAGAATTCATAGTTCCATTTATCACAGCAAGTCTTCCAGGTCCTGACGCAGCAAAACAGCCCCAGACCATCACACTACCACCACCATATTTTACTGTTGGTATTATGTTCTTTTTCTGAAATGCAGTGTTCCTTTTACGCCAGATGTAATGGGACACACACCTTCCAAGGTGTTCCACTTTTGTCTCATTGATCCACAGAATGTTTTCCCAAAAGTGTTGGGGATCATCAAGATGTGTTTTGGAAAAATTGAGATGAGCTTTAATGTTCTTTTTGCTCAGCAGTGGTTTCATTCTTGGAACGCTGCCATGCAGGCCATTTTTGCCCAGTCTTTTTCTGATGGTGGAGGCATGAACGCTGACCTTAACTGAGGCAAGTGAGGCCTGCAGTTCTTTGGACGTTGTTGTGGGGTCTTTTGTGACCTCTTGGATGAGTCGTCGCTGCGCTCTTGGGGTAATTTTGGGCAGCCGGCCACTCCTGGGAAGGTTCACCACTGTTCCATGTCTTCGCCATTTGTGGATAATGGCTCTCACTGTGGTTCGCTGGATTCTCAAAGCTTTGGAAATGGCTTTATAACCCTTTCCAGACTGATAGATCTCAATTACTTTATTTCTCAATTGTTCCTGAATTTCTTTGTATCTCGGCATGATGTGTAGCTTTTAAGCATCTTTTGGTGGACTTTACTGTGTCCGGCAGCTCCTATTTAAGTGATGTCTTGTTTGAGAACAGGTGTGGCAATAATCAGGCCTGGGTGTGGCTAGAGAAATTGAACTCGGGTGTTAAAAACCACAGTTATAGTATGTTTTAACGAGGGGGCAATCACTTTTTCACACAGGGCCATGATGGTTTGGATTTCTTTTCTCTTTTAATAATAAATAATAAAATAAATATATATATACATCTTGGTTCATAATAAGACTGCTATAAGATTTTATTTTGTCTGTTTAGTTTTGCTGAAGTGTCAGTTCAATGAAAGTTCTCGAACTGTTTCTGACGTCCTGTGATCCATGTGTGACCTGCAGGTCCGTACGTTCTTCACAGAGGTGCTGAACGAGGCTGAACGCGAGCGTCTGTGCCAGAACATGGCCGGCCACCTGAAAGGCGCTCAGCTCTTCATTCAGAAGCGCATGGTAACGTCCTGCACCCAGCTCCACCTTTCTCACGGGATGTGCAGCATCATGGTGTTATCGGTTTCTGACGAGCTCATCTTTTCCGCTCTCATCAGGTCCAGCGTCTGATGGAAGTGCACCAGAATTACGGCTCTCGTGTTCAGGCGCTGCTTGATACGTACAATGCCGAGGGCAAAAAGGTGAGCCGTGCACCATCTTGTGCATATTTTAAAAATAATTTTTAGGTTTTGGAATACTGTTTAGTGCTTTTTCATCATTTAGAATTTCCTTGGCCCTCTCTTTCAGAACTCTGTGCATGTCTACACCCAGGGAGGTGCGTCCTCCAAGATCTGACGAGGTTCTCTTTAATAAGAGCACCAGTCTGATTTACCATCGATGCTTCAGAATGTTCACCAATCCGTCCATGCTTATGAAAATCATATCTCAGTTAATTAATACAGTGAATAATCTAATGAGTTTAGCAAGATAGTTTAGTTATCAAAGATCAGAAATTCAGATGTTTTCTGTTAACTGGACCTGAATGTTCACTTAATCCTGGTTCTCATCTGTCAGTATTTAATCGGCTCAGTACTCATAACGTTATCGAGTCCCAGATCTTAACGCGGGTCATGGACCCTGTTTCTGCCTGTAAACTCACCAAGTGCTACTCATGGATCATGATACAATGTGGATTAACCTGTTGCAGTGTGGAAATTCCTCTCTTAATTAAAACGAATACCGTAAAACTATAGTTTATATTGATTGTTGGTATTTGTGTTTTTCCACGCTCAGCACTTCCACTAATATCAAAATACACTAAAACAATAAGCAACACTTTTAAAAGCAGAGTTTGAAATAATGCATTTTATTAAAACCACATGGCATTCAATTATTTTAAAGATTGTGAGATAATAAAGTACTTTTTTTTTTTCTTTCCGTGGAAAAAAACTTGCTATTTGAAAATTTTTTTACAATTTTGTAATAATTCCTACTCATTAAACACAAGAAGTATGCATTTGATTGTTTGTGAGATTTAACATCATTGCTTCCTGTTTTGTGAGAACAATTTGGGGAAGGCCCTAATCCAGCATGATTGTGCACTTGTACAAAATGAGGTCTATAAAATCAGTTTGATTCGTTGAATTTAAAATGGAACATCATTTAAGTTCCTTTAAGGTTTAATAATTAAATTCTAAAGCTTGCTAGATTTATTTCAATTATAATTAATAAATAATAAATTATGAAAATATGTTTGTCATTTGTTATGAAACCATACTTGTGCATCAGGTTATTTATTGTTTATCAAATCAGTGTGAGTATTGCTAAAGATAAGCATAGTTTATAATTTTAAGAATTGTGTGCTGTGAAGTGAAACACTTTTGATTCAGAAGTTAAAGAGAGATGTTGTGGTTTAAGAATGTGGTGGGTGTAGTTTGAGTAGCTTCATTTTTACCTCAACGCTCAGATGAGTTGCTGCAGGAGAAGCATTGCAGGTGTTCGAGTGCCAACAGACTTCTAAAAGTCCATTTACATTTGTAACTCCAAAGAAGGGGCATCGTGGTAAAAGCTTGTGTGTGTGCCCATGGTGGGTTGAGATACTAAAAAACATGCAGAATTGGACAGGGCAAGACAACGTGCCAATGACTGATGTCCAGTCCAGTGTGGTGGTGACAATACCCGAGCATCCACCAGATTATATTGTGTGGTCCCTGATCAACACATTGTATGGAAACCCATTCTGTCTGGGTTTGATTGCTGTTTACTATTCCATCCAGGTAAGCTAAGTTGTATCAAATGTATTAAAAATATGTTTTGTAATGTGTATTTATGCTTTTTTTTAAGTATGCTTTTTTTAAGGTACATAGCATAGTTTCACTTTGTAGTTCTACAGACTGCAGTCCATCTATTTCTCATACTATGTTGATTCCCATTTACTCATCTTTTGTTTCACAGTTTGTGTTAGTCAGAACAAATGTTACATTTACAATTTGGAGCAATAAAGTGGGTGCGTCTAACAGTATACAGTGGTATACAGTGACAGGACTGCTGACTCAGAACTACACTACTATCACAACACACATTAACATACCACCACCATCAGTGTCACTACCAAGAATCAGCCAACCAAACTTTGTTGCAAATTAAACCCCATATTACAAATTGCCCCATATAGAGTGTGTTTGTGTGAGTGAGTGTGGGCATGGATGGGCATGGGGAACACAACTCCCCCCCTCCCGCGACCCTAATAGAGGATAAAGGGGAAGATAAGGGATGGATGGATGATCATTTTTGAGACCCACCCTGTTTAATAAATTAATAATAATAATAATAATAATGTGCAAACATGACAATCTCTTGTAAGACGTTTCTGACGTAGAGTTAGTTTTTGTTTCAGCTATAGAACAGATGAGGTTACATCACATTGTTAAAAATTCTAATAGAATTTGGCACTTGCAGTCATGACCAAAATTGTGAGAAATATTCGGGTTTTACAATCGATTTGTATTAACTCTGAATCAGATGATTTGCCATCAACACCAGTCTTTTTTTCTGGTAAATGAATCACAGAATATTAGTCTCATCTCACTGATGCCACAACGTGTTTTAAGTGATTTTTCTCGTTGGCTCGTGTGAAAGTGCAGCTGATTTCACTCTGTCATGCTGATTAAATCAGAAGAGCAGGTTGTTTTAAGAGTTGGTGGTGCTTAAAATCACCGTCTTCTTGGCTTAATCTTCTGTTCTGCCAAGGAAACCTGAGCAGTCATCATTGCGTTGCATTAAGAGGTCTTTAAAACACGGACATGTCCGCTTCTAAGATTAAATCAACCATTTAGCAATTCTTAAAAAAACTCATCAAGGAAACATTGACATTCTGCAGGAAGAACACAGTAAGGACTAAAGTCACGTCTTTTTCTTTGAGGACGCCGCCATCAGGACTGACCGGAGAAGAACACACACCCAGGTCACAGAATTAATTTCTGCTTTTTAAACACACCATGTGCTACAACAGTGCTTTAAAACAATCTTACAATTGCAGATTTTACAAAAGAAAAGCCACACTATTCAATTTTCCTTTATTTAATTTTTGAATGATATGTTTTATATAAAACCATTTGGCATAGACAGCTGTGAATAAGATTTTTTAAAATTATTTTCTTGATTAATTTCTGGTTACTAATGACAGGAAGTATAGTGTCCCCCCCCCCATTTAAATACCACAATGTGAACAGTGTAATAATGAGAAACTGTTGCTTTTGAGAAACTCTTTTTTTTTTTCGTTAAACTTTTACAATCTGCCATCGTGACGTAAACCCTGCTCTGGATTTAATAAATTAATAATTTGATTATTGTTCATGATTACTACCATCATTTAACCTCTTATTTTTTAAATTACATTGGTGGAATAAAAAAAACTTTACCTTAATATTTACATAATGTTTGATCCAAAGAACACAATATTAAAGTTATATGGTTATCTTGTTATGGTTATTTTTTTGATTGTAAAAGATTTTTAAGGGTGTAATTTGTAAAGACTGCAAATTTAAGATGATTTGACTTTTCCTTAAAGACATCACGTGATTTTATCTGAACTTTATGGTGGGTGTCAATGAACAGAAAGGTCTGCCAACATTTCAGCAGATCACATGACTCACCTGCTATGTTTAAATAGGGGTTTCGTGCGGTGGGTGTGTATTCCACTCGTGTGAGATGCAAACAGACTGTTCTTTGTAAATCTACATTCGAACCTGAAACTTGACAGAGTGTGACGGCGACAGGTTGAGTTAAATATTGGTCAACATGCAGAACTGGGCAGGTCATGAGAGAATGCCAATGGCTAATGCGGTGCAGCCCGGTGTGGTGGTGGTGAGCATGCCTGAGCATCCAACAGATTACGTCGTTTGGTCCTTGGTCAACATGGTGTATGGAAACCCATGCTGCCTGGGTTTGGTTGCGTTTTACCTTTCCATCAAGGTAAGCTGAAATGAATTGTAATTTATGTAATGTAAATTTAATTTAAAATGAATTAACGCAATTCCGGATGCATTTTAAAAAATTGAATAAAAAGAACAAAGCCATTTCGTAAATGCACTATTATATTTTAAAAGGTTTCAACTTTGTTTTTGTTGTTTTGTATATTAAATTTAATAATGGTGCAGTTGTTCCAAGGTCAGCTGTATAAAACTCGTGAGTTCTTTTTCCTTTCACAATCTGAAGATGATTTCAGCACAGACATAAATGTGTGGATATTTGTCTGCTTTGTGATGGACTGTGTCATCTTAACACGTGCTCACATGGCTGTTGAGGGAAATCATTTTTTTAAATAGAGATATTGCCTTTTATATGATCTTATGCGTTTGCATGAATGTTTACTCTGCAGGCCAGAGACAAGAAGATGAAGGGAGACCTGCCCGGAGCAAAATCGTACGGAAAAAAGGCGTGCTGTGTAAATGGTATTGCACTTGCACTTACTGCCGTCCTCGTCGTCATCCTGATTGTAGTGTTGGTGATCAAGTTCACATGAAGTGAACCGTCGTTTAATGCTTTTTTTTTTTTTATTTTTTTTTATTTTTATTTTTTTTTTTGTTTTGTTTTGTTTTGTTTAATTGTCACAAAAGTTAAGAAATTCAATAATGACCTACAGAACCAAAGAAATGTTTGTACTTTGTTTGTAAACAAAAGATGATTTTAATAAAAAGAAAATTTATTTTCTTCTACATTCTACAATATTTTATCTCCATATCTAATTCCCAGACAAACCAGTACTTAAAATAAATGTAAGTGAAATGATTTAAGGACCTAAAACCATTTAAAACGAAATAATTCTCTTTGAATATGTGTTTTAGAGTGGTGTTAAAATAGTGTGCAGTTCGAAAGAACCGTCCTTACAATGCACTACAATTCCTTGTTCTTGTATTTTATTTTGTTTCCATGAAGACATGTCATGCAACGCACGTAAAACAAAACTGGGTGTGGTTTCGAGTTTACAAAAAGTACTAAATGCTTAAAAGTACAAATAATAACACTTCTGATCGTTTCACAGTAAACTGTCTTAGTTATAAATCAACTGGATGAAATTAATTGATTTGAATATTTTGGTGTTATCTTATATGTTCCACGAGGGGGCAGTATTAAAACAAAATTCGCAAAGAGCAACGTTCAAAATAACCCCGTTACTCTTCTTAACTTCTATAAATAGGAAGTTGTGCCGAATAATAAAACAATAAATTTATTTATATTAAGCGATTTTAGTGCATGAGATATAGTATTAAAGTATTATTTGTAATTGCTCATAATCATGAAGCTTTGATAATTAACAAATAATTATTATGGGTTGGCTGGTGTTTTGATGTTGCACAGCTTCAGAGATAAGGGTTTGATCCTCATCTTTTGGTCCTGAAGTTTGGCAAATAGTAAACTGATTTACCAAATGTACTGTAAGTGTGTCATAGAGCTGATTTGAAGCTCTAACACTAAAAACACCGTTTTGAATTCTGCCAGTAAAAATCTAAATGCGGGAGTGGTAGCTCAGTGGTCAGGGTGTTGGGCTGTCAATTTGAAGATTGGTGGTTCAAATCCCAGGTCCCCTGAAGTTACCAATGTGGGTCCTTGAGCAAGACCCTTAACCCTCATTGCTCCAGGGTTGTCATTGTTGTTGCTGTTTTCACCTTGTAAGTCGCTTTGGATAAAAGCGTCTGCTAAATAACCAAATGTAATGTAAAATCTAAAAGCACAGTTATTATATTTCCAGAATGGGTAGATGGGGAAGTTATGGAAGAGCCTCTTGACCATTCTTCACTAAGCACCACTCATAATAATAGCCTTGCTCACGCTCCTGCGTCTCTGGCTCGGTTTCTCTCTGGGTCACCACCCCTTCATGATGTGGATATAAATTTGGATCAGGGTTCTAAGTGTTGTAGAGTGGCACCAGAACTACGATTTAGAATGGACAACGGCACGTACAGCTACTCGACTGACTGCACTCCTCTCACAAACTGCAAGTCGTCCCGCAAGCCTCACGGCTCCACCGTGGTCAACATGGGCACGCCAACCAAGAAACCACTCAACGACTACCTGGTGTGGTCCCTCTGCAACACCCTGTACGTTAACTTCTGCTGCCTCGGCTTCATGGCCCTGATCTACTCCATCAAGGTGAGAGACTAACTGATGGTGTGCTTGTTTTTGTGGTTGATTTTTACCCTGTTTAAACTGGACATTTACTAAATTGATCTTGTTGATCTCCTCTGGTATATTTAATTCTTTATCTTTTTTTTTTAATCCAGTCCAGTTTAATTTTAATCCATTTTTATTTTATTCTTTTAATTTCTTTCAATTTTGTTGATTAATTAAAATTTTAGTACTTACTTCTGATTGTGCACCTGGGCAGCTTACAGGGATCATACGACTTCTTCGGAGAGGACGGCTTCCAAAATTTCATGAAGCTCTTTGGCAGGTAGACCTCCAAAAAACAAGACAATCATGGACATCAATTCTATGCCTCAATCTTTTTTTTGTGAGTTTGTGTGAGTGTGTGTGTGTGTGTCAGTGTACACATTAATAATGTTGACATTAGTATAAAGATACCAGTGGCTCAGACACAGCAGTGTCTGTTTGTATAAGAACTAAACTAGAAAGTACCAATTGTGTCTTGTGCTAGGTGATGTTTTTTTAATATAGATATTTAAACCCATAAAGTCATGGAAACAGAAGCAAGAGTATTTAATGTTCTGTCTATTTGACCAATATCAGTCATTCTGTATATTCATTTTAATTTATAAGTTTTCAAACGGGTGTAATTTTATCATAACGCACAGGAATTCCAATCACATATCAGACTCTGTCTTTTTTGTTTTATTATGGTGACCTAATTTGGTTTATTCAGACAAAGTTGAAACGCCCAAAGGTTAACATTGTGGCCAACATGCACACATGCCACACACAAATGCCTACATAGCTATTCATTATTATCTGGTTATTATATATGATATTTATAATATATATATTATACAAGTAGTTACTACATTATGCTTTGCGTTTTATGCATTTCACATGAATACAGAATCCAAACCTCCCTGTGGTCTGCAGTTAGTCTGAACATTTAAAGCTTTCTAAAGAACGAAAGCGGTTTTAACCTAGTTTGGATTTCCTGTAATGCATTCATTCATACCACATTTGTAGAAAGTGTCTTGGTTTCATGCAAAACGTCCTGCAACTTTTATGTTTTAATAAAAAAAAAAAAAAAAAAAAAAATATATATATATATATATATATATATATAGATATATATATATATATATATATATATATATATATAACAAAATAACCAAAGAAGACCCATTTAATAAGTTTATTAAACACACTCTTGAGTCCAAAACGCAGTCCATCAGATGTGGTGTGGGTTTGTATTTAGGTTTTGGAATATTTAGACTGTTTAGTGCTTTTTCATCATTTAGAATTTCCTTGGCCCTCTCTTTCAGAACTCTGTGCATGTCTACACCCAGGGAGGTGCGTCCTCCAAGACCTGACGAGGTTCTCTTTAATAAGGGCACCAGTCTGATTTACCATCGATGCTTCAGGATGTTCACCATGTCCATGCTTATGAAAATCATATCTCAGTTAATTAATACAGTGAATAAACTAATGAGTTTAGGGAGATTTGAGTTTAGTTATCAAAGATCAGAAATTCGGATGTTTTCTGTTAACTGGACCTGAATGTTCACTTAATCCTGGTTCTCATCTGTCAGTATTTAATCGGCTCAGTGCTCATAACGTTATCGAGTACCAGATCTTAACCCGGGTCACATGGACCCTGTTTCTGCCTGTAAACTCACCAAGTGCTACTCATGGATCATGATGCAATGTGGATTGATCAAAATACACTAAAACTATAAGCAACACTTTTAAAAGCAGAATTTGAAATAATGCATTTTATTAAAACAACATGGCATTCAATTATTTTAAAGATTGTGAGATAATAAAGTAATTTTTTTTCTTTCTGTGGAAAAACTTGCTATTTGAATAATTTCCTTTTTTTATTTTGTAATAATTCCCACTCATTAAAAACAAGAAATATGCATTTGATTGTTTTATTGTTCACCGAGATTTAACATCATCGCTTCCTGTTTGATTCGTTGGATTTAAAATGGAACGTCATTTAAGTTCCTTTCAGGTTTAATAATTTAATTCTTTATTTAATTCCTTCATCTCCTTCTTTATCACTGTTGCATTAATTACATTATTAAAATATTAAATGCTTTTTAATTAAAAGTAAATGTTTGTATTTTTATTTTAGTCTTCAGTTACTTGTTTGTTGTGACATTTATGTTAGTACATAGCTTTTAGAAAAGAGTTATCTTTAGTTTTTGTTTCAGCTATAGAACAGATGAGGTTACATCACATTGTTAAAAATTCTTATAGAATTTGGCACTTGCAGTCATGACCAAAATTGTGAGAAATATTCGGGTTTTACAATCGATTTGTATTAACTCTAAGTGGTTATGAATCAGGTAAATTGCAATCAACACCAGTCTTTTTTTTTCTGGTAAATGAATCACAGAATTTGTTTTTACCTCATCTCACTGATGCCACAACGTGTTTTAAGTGATTTTTCTCGTTGGCTCGTGTGAAAATGCAGCTGATTTCACTCTGTCATGCTGATTAAATCAGAAGAGCAGGTTGTTTTAAGAGTTGGTGGTGCTTAAAATCACCGTCTTCTTGGCTTAATCTTCTATTCTGCCAAGGAAACTTGTGCAGTCATCATTGCGTTGCGTTAAGAGGTCTTTAAAACACGGACATGTCCACTTCTAAGATTAAATCAACCATTTAGCAATTCTTAAAAAAACTCATCAAGGAAACATTGACATTCTGCAGGAAGAACACAGTAAGGACTAAAGTCACATCTTTTTCTTTGAGGACGCTGCCATCAGGACTGTCCTGAGAAGAAAAGGTAAGTGCACACCCAGGTCACAGGTCACATAGAATTCATTTCTGCATTTTAAACTCACCATGTGCTACAACAGTGCTTTAAAACAATCCTACAATTGCTGTTTTGAAAAATAATATGGTTAAATATTATATTGTAGTAATATGTTTATATAAAACCATTTGGCATAGGCAGCTATGAATAGGATGTTTTGTAATAGAAATGTCTCATTGTTTCATTTTGTTTACATTTTGTAATTTCTGGTTACTAATGACAGGAAGTATAGTTTACTTCCCCCATTTAAATACCACAATGTGAACAGTGCAATACTGAGGAATTGTTGCTGTTGTACATTCATAACACTTCTGTTTTCACACCTTGCTCAACATAAACTTTTACAATCTGCCATCGTGACGTAAACCCTGCTCTGGATTTAATGAATTAATAATTTGATTATTGTTCATGTTCATTTAACCTCTGACTTTTAAAAATTACATTGATGGAATAAAAGAACCTTAACATGTACATAATATTTGAGCCAAAGTACACAATATTAAAGTTATATGTTTATCTTATTTTGATTGTAAAATATTTTAATTACTTTAAGGGTGTAATTTTTATAGACTGCAAACTTAAGATGATTTGACTTTTCTTTAAAGTAATATTAACCATTTAATTGTCGTTCTTTGTTTTTTCATGTAGCAATTATCAGTGAGGATGTATTAAACGTTTGATTTTATGAATTTCGAAATGTATTAATTGTAAACTAAAACAGCAAAAAAGGGAGTAAAACAAGTACTGAAATTAAAGTAAGAGACATCACGTGATTTATCTGAATTCTATGGTGGGTGTCAATGAACAGAAAGGTCTGCCAACATTTCAGCAGATCACATGACTCACCTGCTATGCTTAAATAGGGGTTTCGTGCGGTGGTTGTGTGTTCCACTCGTGTGAGATGCAAACAGACTGTTCTTTGTAAACCTACATTCGAACCTGAAACTTGACAGAGGGCAAGTTGTGGTGGCAAAAGCATCAAGGGTGTGACGGCGACAGGTTGAGTTGAATATTGGTCAACATGCAGAACTGGGCAGGTCAGGACAGCATGCCAATGGCTAATGCGGTGCAGCCCGGTGTGGTGGTGGTGAGCATGCCTGAGCATCCAACAGATTACGTCGTTTGGTCCTTGGTCAACATGGTGTATGGAAACCCATGCTGCCTGGGTTTGATTGCGTTTTACCTTTCCATCAAGGTAAGCTGAAATGAATTGTAATTTTAATGCATTTCCTAATAAAAAAGAACAAAGCCATTTCGTAACTGCACCATTGTGTTTTAAAAGGTTTCAGCTTTGTTTTTTGTATATTAAATTTAATAATGGTGTTCCAAGGTCAGCTGTATAAAACTCGTGAGTTCTTTTTCCTTTCACAATCTGAAGATGATTTCAGCACAGACATAAATGTGTGGATATTTGTCTGCTCTGTGGTGGACTGGTGCCCATGTCTGCTGTTGAGGGAAATGATTTTAAAAAAAAATATAGATAGAGATATTGCCTTTTATATGATCTTATGCGTTTGCATGAATGTTTGCACTGCAGGCCAGAGACAGGAAGGTGATGGGAGACCTGCCCGGAGCAGCATCATACGGAAAAAAGGCGTGCTGTGTAAATGGTTTTGCTCTTGCACTTTTCGTTGTCTGCGTCGTCGTCAGCATTGTAGCGTTGGTGAAAAACACATGATCCGTCTTTTAATGACTTTTAAGAAAATTGTCACAGAAAAGTTTAGAAATTCAATGAGTTACAGAACAAAAGAAATGTTTGTACTTTGTTTGTAAACTTAAGTCATTAAAGATGGTTTTAATTAAAAATATAGATTTTCTTCTACATTCTACAATATTTTATCTCCATATCTAATTCCCAGACAAACCAATACTTAAAATAAATGTAAGTGAAATGATTTAAGGACCTAAAACCATTTAAAACGAAATAATTCTCTTTGAATATGTGTTTTAGAGTGGTGTTAAAATAGTGTGCAGTTCGAAAGAACCGTCCTTACAATGCACTACAATTCCTTGTTCTTGTATTTTATTTTGTTTCCATGAAGACATGTCATGCAACGCACGTAAATAAAAACTGGGTGTGGTTTCGAGTTTACAAAAAATACTGAGTCAAAAAAAAGTACTAAATGCTTAAAAGTACAAATAATAACTCACTTCTGATCGTTTCACAGTAAACTGTCTTAGTTATAAATCAACTGGATGAAATTAATTGATTTGAATATTTTGGTGTTATCTTATATGTTCCACGAGGGGGCAGTATTAAAACAAAATTCGCAAAGAGCAACGTTCAAAATAACCCCGTTACTCTTCTTAACTTCTATAAATAGGAAGTTGTGCCGAATAATAAACCAATAAATTTATTTATATTAAGCGATTTTAGTGCATGAAGAGCTATAGTATTAAAGTATTATTTGTAATTGCTCATAATCATGAAGCTTTGATAATTAAAAAATAATTATTATTATGGGTTGGCTGGTGTTTTGATGTTGCACAGCTTCAGAGATAAGGGTTTGATCCTCATCTTTTGGTCCTGAAGTTTTGCAAATAGTAAACTGATTTACCAAATGTATTGTAAGTGTGTAATAGAGCTGATTTGAAGCTCTAACACTAAAAACAACAACGTTTTTGAATTCTGCCAGTAAAAATCTAAAAGCACAGTTATTATATTTCCAGAATGGGTAGATGGGGAAGTTATGGAAGAGCCTCTTGACCATTCTTCACTAAGCACCACTCATAATAATAGCCTTGCTCACGCTCCTGCGTCTCTGGCTCGGTTTCTCTCTGGGTCACCACCCCTTCATGGTGTGGATATAAATTTGGATCAGGGTTCTAAGTGTTGTAGAGTGGCACCAGAACTACGATTTAGAATGGACAACGCCACGTACAGCTACTCGACTGACTGCACTCCTCTTACAAACTGCAAGTCGTCCCGCAAGCCTCACGGCTCCACCGTGGTCAACATGGGCACGCCAACCAAGAAACCTCTCAACGACTACCTGGTGTGGTCCCTCTGCAACACCCTGTACGTTAACTTCTGCTGCCTCGGCTTCATGGCCCTGATCTACTCCATCAAGGTGAGAAAGACTAAATGAAGGTGTGCTTGTTTTTGTGGTTGATTTTAACCCTGTTTAAACTGGACATTTACTAAATTGATCTTGTTGATCTCCTCTGGTATATTTAATTCTTTATCTTTTTTTTTTAATCCAGTCCATTTTTATTTTTTTCTTTTAATTTCTTTCAAATTTGTTGATTAGTTAATTAAACTTTTAGTTCTTACTTTTAAATAAAAAGGTGGTTCTGTTTTTTGTTTTCATTTCCTTTAACTGATCTTCAATTTTATTTCTCAATTTTTTTCAATAATTTCTTTAAATTCTAATAATTTCTTTAAATTTCATTCTGTGCTTCATTTAATTCTATGGAATTTTTTTTTTCTTCCTTCCTTTACATTGCGTCCTGTTAGTTTTTAGTTATTCTAATCTAGTTTTAGTTATTTTAATCTAATTAATTAAATAATGTAATTAATTATGTGTTATTATGATGTATTTTTTACTCATTAATTCGCTTGGTTTTGAAAAGAACTTGTATTTACTTAAGGACTGGTAAAGCTTTGGGTAAACCTGGAATTTTGTTGAGTTAGTTGGTTATGCAGAGACATAATTGTCAGAAAATGAGATACAGAGCGACTCAGACTCCATCTGAAATTAGAGACAGCCCTGTATATAAATGGAATACTGTAATTGGTAGGTGGCTAATGGCACAGTCAGTTTTTAGGATTACAGGCAACACAGGCATTTTACTCTCTTGCTGTTTTTTTTCCTAAAACACACACACACACACACACACACACACACACACACACACATAATACATATACAATACATTTTTTTCTGGATTGTAATCCAACATGCACACAAGGGCTGTGATTGGACAAATATCTGCTAAGCTGCACTATTTATTTTGTATATTTCTTAATATTCACATCTGGATGTGATGTCTTCCCAGGCACGAGACCAGAAGACCTTGGGAGACATGCGTGCGGCTCAGGAATGCTCCGACAAGGCCAAGTGGTACAACATCCTGGCCTCTGGTTGGAACCTGCTGGTCCCGCTGCTTCTGCTCGGGCTGCTGGTGCTTCTGATTGTGCACCTGGGCAGCTTACAGGGATCCTACGACTTCTTCGGAGAGGACGGCTTCCAAAATTTCATGAAGCTCTTTGGCAGGTAGACCTCCAGAAAACGGACAGGGACAACAAGACAATCATGGACATCAATTCTACGCCTCAATCTTATTTTAATACTTAGTGAGTTATCGTATCATTATCAATATGACTTTTATGTGTTTTTTTTTTCTTCTTCAGATTTCTTTATGCTAAATGAGAAATATACAACACTTTATCTTTTATTTTATGTTTGGAATCGATGTGACCTTTAATGAATAAACTATTTAACTTCATATGACACTCAATTCTTGTAAGTGGTTTAAATGTGTGTTGGGGGGGGGGGGGTTGTGCGTGTGGGAACATACTGTTCATAGGAGTAAACTGCAGAATGGAGCTTTGAGTCCAATCCCTCCTTGATATTAGCCGAGCTGATGATGGGTAAGAGCTATGAACTGGGCAGAGGGTGGGCTTACACACCCAAAAAAACATGAGTAAGTAGCAACACCAGTCGTGGTTGATTTCCCCCTACATGTCTTTGCGGTGGCTATATCCGAGTTTAGCCTCTGCTCTGTAATAGTGTGGTGTGTAGATGCTGTGGGTTGCCCTGCCCTGTTGGGTTCCATTGCAGACCACTCCTGGCTCTGATGGTATTTATATGATCTAAATGACAGACCTGCTTGCCAGTGCTCACTGCCCGCTCTATTTCAGCTGGCTAAAAGAGTGAAGGCAGATGTGGAAGTTTTGATTAAAGACAAACACACACACACACACACACACACACATATACAGATGGCTTTAAATGGACTGAAATCACATGTTTGCATTACACATCTGCATTAAAAACCCAAACCGGCACAGAAATGTTTAAAGGGCATCCACACTTTGGGCAAAGTGAAAGTCTTTAAAAACCTCTTCTGAGAAGAAAGTTTGCAGTTGTATATAAAGCATCAAACATAATGTTTGGGGCCAGATCTCCCACATGTGCTATAAATAGACCTGGATGATTTGCATAAAGTTTTAATTTTGATATGTCACATGCGGTAAATAAATAAAGCCCTTGCGTGAAAACGAGCTAAAGTTTGAGCTCTGTAGAGGATTTTAAGAAAAGTATGAAACATGGAATCTAAACAGATGTGCACAAAATTTCTCATGAGCCTGCATTCTTGCAAACGCAGTGCTCATGAATTCCAAAGATAATTATATTTTTCCGTTTTTCTTTTTTTTTTTTTTTTTTTTTTGCTAGAACATGAAGAAAGCAGGCAGTCTTACATTCACAGTGAAATATGTTTTTGCCTCTTTTGTTGTTGTTGTTATAGGATTAACACTAGACGAGCTGCTGTAACCTTTAACACAAGCACACAGAATTTAACTTTGGAATTAAATAAATCATTACAGAGCCGGTTTACAGAGGACATTTACCTGCTGAACTTTTCTTTAACTTATCAGGAAAAAAAAGTGACATTTCTTTTGTACAGCCCCCATTTTGTGTCATTTTTGCCCAGTACATTTGGTGTGGTAATGTTATTACAACGAAATGATTCACTCACTTCAGTTCTTCTCAAGTATTTAACATTTTCATTTGGCAGCGTTTGACGTGCAATCCTCTGACTTTAAACATACTTGGCAACAGATCAATTGTTTGGTACTGATTGGAAATGAACCAAAAACAATTGACTGGTTCGCTTTCGTCATTGTTTTTTGTCACCTGAGTGACTGAAGTTACCTTTCAACTCAGAATTTCATCCCTGTACGTCACTGTTTTATCTCCTGCTGTGTACCTGTTTAAGTAACGGACTCTGTCACGTTCTCTGGTAACAAATATATCTTCTTCTCTGGTTTAAAAGTCACAATATGTACAATCCTACATGTAAAGCTAATGTGATTGCATAACTGTTAGAGGCTCCAGTTTTCATTAACATTTTAGATTTGTAAAGTTCTAGATCATAAAGGTTTACTCTCTGTCTGTTACGTCCATGGTTAAACTTTATTCCAATAGAGAACCTGTGAGGGCCTGATGCTTACCTGGATAAGGTACCTACCATTGAAAATTACCAAAAAAAAAAAATTCAAAGTAGAGTTCTGGGTATTATAATAGCCCTAGTTTTTTCCAGCGTTTCTGTAGTGCAGAGCTGCTTATTGATTTGCTCTTACACGTTTGACCTGAACTGCTAAGACTTTAAACCTGTTTGGAGCGATGTGTTTTGTGCTTTTTGGCAATAGACCAAATACAAATGACCAGTTCAGCTTTGTTTATAGTTCTCGTGTGGACATTTGAGTCAAACTCATTTTTAACTTATTTTCCAGACCATTTGGATTCAGTGATAATGCTGATTCTTTAAAGTTGACCTTGTGTAAGAAGAAGAAAAAGAAGATCAATTTCTGAAAACAGAGGTCACTGTTTTAAAATCCAACAGAATAAAACCTTCTGATGTGTAGTCCTGAAGCATTAAACTCAGTTTATATCCATGTACTAATTTAAGACTTTAAAATCTAAAGTGAATTAGAGTTTGGATTTACCGATCATCATTTGCTGTTGGGAATTCTGTGTAATCTTTAAATTTTGCCACATAGATACTATAGTACCATGGAGCTTAATGTTGTGCTGCAGTGTCTGCGTGTGTACATAGGAAAATGCAAGTGTGCACTGGAAAATAAGTTTATAATTAGTAAGCATGCAGGTACCTCTGAGGATTCATTTCAAAATAATCCCAAAGGTCCGTTTGCTGTTCCAGCTCATCTTATTCAAAATGTATTTACCTTTATTTAGTCTATTTGCTGTTCTTTATGTGGAGTTGTATGCATGGTTATTTATTTTCAGATCATTTTATTTAAATCCTTCAGTTTGGTTACATTTTTTTTTTTTACCTCCAGGTGCAATTAGTGTAACAGCTTGATGAAGGTGAGATGAGATTCTCATTTAATGCCACCTCACTGATCTGTGTTTTATTTTAGTCATTAATTTTTTTATCTCATTCATCTTTGCCAGGTGCTGGTGCGACAGTTGCTATCCAGGTGGGGGCGTGGTTTAGAACTCTTCCAGGTTAAAAACCTGCGCGCGCGCGTGCGTGGGTGTGTGCGTGTGCGTGTGCGTGTGCGTGAACCTGCTCGCGCGTGTGAAGCTTACCTGTCTCGTGCGTCTGAAGCTTACCTTTTATCATGAGCCTTACAAGGTAGGTTTCCACTTAAGATACAACAAATGTTATTAACTGTTATAATAATAACAATAATAATAATACATTAATTACAAACTTCATTAGGCATTCATTTATTTATCAGGCTTCCAAAAATAGTCCAAAAGTTCCAAAATTAGAACATCTAAATATACATTAAACTAAAGTAAAAATGAATAGTCAGTGATATAAATGGACATGAAGATATGTATTTAGTATTCTGTATTTAGTTAGTTTCATTTGAACAATAACTGTTCACCAATCAGATGTTTTCATTATCACTTTGTAACTTAGTAAATGCACAAAAGATTTCTGTAAAATCAATAAAAGCTCCACATTCAGCCAACTATTCATTCTGTACATTTTGTACAGAAGACGATCCACACAAAAGGGTGTGCGTGTGTGTGTGCGTGTATGTGCGTTTAAACCCTAAAGATGCTAAATGCACATCGATGACTTTTATAACATCCTGATGTATTATATTAATTATTGATTGGTTCAGTCTGGAGGCTGCTTATGTAGCTGATGTATCCAGAGTGACTTACAGAGGTCATTACCTCACAGTGTCCTGAATCTTTAACCTTCTGTAGCCCAGTTCTGCAGCCACCACTAAAAGCCAGTTTGGGCATCGCTCCATAGTCGATATGCCGTGGCCTTATCAAACTGATAATGGTTATAAAATAAGATCTGGTCGATTAAGTCTCGTTCCAATATCATTTTGTTCGTGACCATAAAAACATATCTGTAAAATAATTAACAGACATGTTAATTATTAAATATTTAAAAGTTCTAGCCATTCTAATATGTACTAGTAAACTGATTAATTCCAAAGTATAAAGAAACTGTATTATTTCCTTTAAAGCAGTTTTTCAGGTGTGTAGTACCTACAAGTTTTTTTTCTCTTTCTCTCTGCCCTCCACCCATTAGGAATCACTAACCAGCTTATTAACACCTAATCATAGAATTAATGGGAGTTGAGAATAAAAGCCATACAGCGCCAAGACTGAGAAACACTGATTCAGGACACAAGTAATAATCTGAGGCTACTGGACTGCTGTTGTTTATTAAGTAAACTTTTGTAATTTGTGGTCAAGCACTGATAATTTTCACAGTGAAAAGTTCAGCCACGTGAACAGCAAAAATCAAATCATTTTCACTTTTTAATTTTGAAAAGCATTTGGAAAGAATTTTACAAGATAATGAACCAGTAATATGACCCTAGAAACCTAACTTGCTACTAAAAACTAAAATTATTAAACGTCTTTATGAATAATATTGTATAAGGGATTATTTTGTGCATCTGCACTGCTGTAATAAGTAATGTTATATGTGGGGATTAATGGGCACTTGGTTTGACCACACTGCTGGGGTTTGAGGGCACTTGGGTGGATCACTGTTTTGCAATGTGAAATTAGAAGCTGCAGCAGATGAGTGTAGAGAGCAGATTTCAGTTCCCTGTGTGCCGAAGGTATAATCTTCATGAAGTGCCTGTGATATTTTGTTCTGGTAATGATAAATGGTACAAGGCATCGAATGAAGCTATGGCTGGGTGTTTCTCTGATCCCACCCTGTTCCAGTAATAGCTCGTAAAAGCGAGGGCAAAAACCTGCAGCTTCTTTTAACTGCCAACTTTTTAAAGAGATATCTAAGATGTAAAATAAAATATTAAAAAAAAAACTGTTAGCTAAAAAGATTTACCCCTCTTTTACTGGACCTTTACAAAACTATATTCTTTAAGCATCATTAATTCTTGGTATTAAATCATGCATACAAGCTAAACAAACTGGTTCCTCTTATCCATTTTCTGACACCTTTATTTTTTTGTATGGATATTAAACACCATTTGTTTAGTGTCGGCCTGTGTACAGTGTTTATAGGATTTGAATATATAACCTAGACTGACAGGAGTTCTGTACACTTATTTAAAAAGGTCCCCCCTCCACCAGATCAACCGGTTAGTGTGGTTTAGAACACACAACAGTTCAGCCGCTTCAGAAATTTGAACTCATTGAGTAATGAGTAATCATTGAAATCCAACTCTGTTTATTTATTGATGCAGTAATTCTTCTAGATCAACGTGTCAGACAAAAAATATGGAAATTATGCAATGAATGTTTACATCCCTCTGGTGTAGAATAAGCCTGATTGGGGGGGGGGGGTCTTTTACCCCAATCCAGTTTTAATTCTTGTTTCAGCAAAGACCAATTAAATGTAAATCGCTTCTTGCCTCCAAATGCATTGAGTTCAGTTTGCCAGGGGCAAGAACATTTTGTTCTGCCTAGATGTTCTAAAGGTGTAGTTATAGGATGACGTCAGAGAAACGTGACAGAAAAGAGGCATTTTTGAGTTATGGCAGTTTAAAGAATGTTAAGACAGCTTTACCTTATATGTAAATATTCCCAAAGACAGACTCGTGATCATCACCCTTAAAGAACTCGTAGTATAGTTAACAGAAAGCTGCGTTTCTTTTACAGTTATTTTAAAATTGAAATAACAGCACACACACATGTTGCTGGGGAGGGGATCAACACGTATTTACATAAAAATCCCTGTTTGTGATTTTTGCACATTGTCCCTGAACACACTGTCCATCATTCAGAGAGAGGACCTCACATGACTGACTGATCTGATGAGCAAATCAAAATAGGTCAGCCAATAAAGGTTCTCTGGAAACGTTCTCTATAATGATTTATACCAATCCAAAGTTAACTTCCCAGAGTTAAAGGTTAAAGAGTTTTATACCAATACAAATAAGACTGACTGTGTAAGTGAGAAAGTGGGGGCTTCAGATCTGTCCAAAGAGAAGAGACAGGAAAAAAACAGAACAGCATAAAAACGTGATCATTTGTGTATGTGAGAGATTTTAACTCGTGAAGACAGAGCTCATACAGATTCTGTTCAATGCTTATCTTTCTTTTTTAATATGTGAGATGCAGCTAAAAACAGCAGCTGTGAATAAAGTTTAATATAAAAATGGCTTTAAATCTTAAAATGTTTAAAATGCTTTCTTGATAAGAACATAATAAAGAGTCAGGTACCGAAATTTGAGCCACTGAACAGTTTTACACAAGACATAGAGTGTAAAGATACCCTCCAGGTCTGTAGGGTGGGAGGGGTTATTAATATCACCTCTTAAGATCACACCAGGTGTCTGAATGTTCTGTTCTGTTTTCTGTTTCTTAAACTTGAACTTGAACTGCAATTATCTGACCTGAATTATTCCTTCTATAACACAGCAACCAGCAAAAATACATTTGTATAGACCTTTAAATAAAATACTTTATATAAGCCTTGTAGTCTATGGTATCTGCACTAAAGGAGCCTACATAGTTATTTGCATATGCAACAGACTATGAAGCCCATCAGCACATTAAAGATTCATTCACATTTAAAACTGTGCTCAAGGGAACTAGACATCTATAATATTTACCAACCTTTTTTTCTTTAAAAAGACCTGGTAATTTTCTTTAATGTAAAGAAACTAAAAGAATAGATGTTTATTGTTCTCTCAGGACGAGACATATTCTTTGGTACATAACTGAACCGTGATCTGTTCAGACAAGTCTCAGATTTAAGATACACTGAGCAATTATGTGGGGTGAGAATAGACCCAGGGTTCAAGCAGAACAGTGTGGCGTGCAGAAAGTTTAATCCACCGGTGTATTCATAACAACAACACGAACATGAGCGGCAAGCAAAGGAATCAATCCAATGAACCAAATAAAAAGTTAAGGTACAAAACAGGGTTTGTCACATAATACAGCGAACGCGGGGCGTTAATGGCGTGGCTCAGCCGATCCGGGAGAACAGGCAGGCGGTGGTAACATGAGCCCTAAAGAACTTAACAGCAATGAAAACCAGGTTTGTGTGATTTGTGTGACTGTGTAAAAGGCAGTGAGGAGATTGTTGTTACCAACATGCAGATTACATGCTCGTTATAAACAAAGGTTTAGTAAAGAACACTTTAATGCTCATTTTTTGACATTTGATGAATATAAATTGTGACCTGTGCAGATGCGTCCTGGTGCAGGCGGAGGTTCAGGCCTTTATCGAGAGCTGCATGCTGGCAGTGGGAACTAAACCCGGCCATGCCCGCAGCCTCGCCGAAGTGCTGGTGGAGGCCGACACACGTGGTCACTATAGTCACGGGCTGAACCGCATGGGTGAGTCGATGCATCGTTGAGCTCTGTTCAACCCTGTCTCAGATTAATGCAAAACCGATTTTTAACTATTATATGAGACGTTACTTGGTTTACTGCTTTTATCGTTTTTGCTAGTTCTGAATGACCAGACGGCCTGATTCAGTGGAAGCCTTGTGTTGTGTTTCAGATTTGTATGTGCAGGAGATCCGCGCTGGAATCAGTGCACGGGAGGGCGAACCGGTTGTGGAGAAGGAATCGGCAGCCACGGCTCTTGTTAATGGGGGAAACCTCCTCGGTCCGGTTGTGGGAAACTTCTGCATGAGTTTAGCCCTAAAAAAAGCTCGAGAAGTGGGAATTGGCTGGGTGGTGGCGCACGGCAAGTCTCCCTCATACTCCCATCATACTCTCCTGTATTTTTGTTCTTTGGCAGTTTTTCTCAGTACAATATAAGTTAATAATTGTGATTAAAAATTAATTGTTCTTTTGCCTCTTTTTAGGATCCAACCACTACGGCATTGCAGGTCATTATTCCATCCAAGCCCTGAAAGAGAACATGATTGTGAGTTGCATTGTAATAGATCTAATAGATTGTCCTGCATTTGTTTTGTGAGTGTGTTGGTTTCTGGGTGCATTAAAATGTTAAGTTGGTTAAAAACACGTCTTTAAGTTCTGTTGTCTCACATTGTTCTTTCTTTGTGCAGGGAATGTCCTACACCAACTCCTCTCCTCTCGTCGTTCCAACACGAGGCAAAAAGGTCAGAATTCATCTCCTGAACATCTTACATCCTTTTGTGCATATTTCACATAGTGAAGAGTATAAAGATAAATATAAGAGCAGATAAATGTGACAAAGAATGTCCTTAATTTGCGTGCAAGGCTGGTTGACTTGGGGTGTTATGTTTGCATGTTCTCCCATGTCTAACCCAATGATCACCATCTCTGACCCAAATTGGACTGAGCAGTTCAATTAAATTTCAATAAATAGCAGCTTTTTGTTGAATGATGAATGATTCTGAAGAGCTCTTTTTGTTCATGTTCATCACGGATGCCAGTATTTGTAGATGAAACTGTATTTAGGTTTGAAAGTGTGTAGTTAAAAAAGACTTGAGTAGTGAGTTACTCTTAACTCTGGAGCCTTCACATAAATACAGTCATGAAATGTAAATAAAAAAAGTCGTTTCTGTTTTAAACTGTAATTTAAAAAATGCATGCCATCAAAATAGAAGCAGCTCTGGGCAGCAGGGTTCGTCTGCGTTGGGTTCTAAAATCCTAGAGGAGGATTATGAGATGGGTTTTTTTTTTATAATTTCAGAGCTTTACACATTACTCATCACACAAGTGAAAACAATGCAGAGGGAACAAACCGATGTGGAATGTGCTTTATTGTAAAAACATGATGGGACAGGCTGAAGAATTACAGAGCAGTTATGTAACTGTAACCAAAACAACAGCGTGAGGCTGAATTAACGCAGCTGCACCAACTTATTTTTTCATCATACTATATTTGTGTGTTTTTTGTGTAGTGCACTTTGGGAACAAACCCCATCAGTGTTGCAGCTCCGGCTAATAACGGTGACAGCTTTGTGCTGGATATGGCAACCTCTGGCGTTGCTCTTGGGAAGGTACAATCAAACAGCACCATGTTTCACCATCAAATAAAAATCGGGCTAAAATGAGTCAAAATAAGGAATTAAAAGGTGATTTTTGTCTTTTAGGTGGAGCTGAATGATCGTAAAGGCCTGCCCATTCCAGAGTGTTGGGGTTGTGATGCTCAGGGTCATCCGACTACCGAGGCCAAGAAGGTGCTAGCTGGAGGAGGCTTGTTGCCCCTGGGTGGCAGTGAGACCACAGGTTCTGTCTCAACCACTTCCTGCAGCACGGACTCCCAATTTAACATTTCCATCCCACATTAACCTCAGAACTACCTGTGATTCCTGTCATTATACCTAATAACGCTATCAGTGTAGCTTACAGTGGACACACCCTGCCATGAATCACAATTAAGAAGTCATTAGAGTTTTTCGATGACTTACAGATCACAATCCAAACTACGTAACACGGCAACTTTACGCTGTCGTAAAGCCATCAGCCACCAGCCTTTAGTTCAGTAGTTTGTTTTCTGATCTATTGAGCCATGCATTTTTAAAAATCGCTTCTATTCGCTGTAGTTCCTTTTATCATTGAATATTCTTTAGAAAGGGAGGAGTCAGTGGTGGGGCCAGCTCATCTGTCATGGTTACCATCATACATCCTGGTGCTTATTAACTCTGAATACTTTTTGTTTTGCAAATCATTATTTTGATGGGTTTTAAGGGTTTTCCTTTCTTGTAATCTGTGTTTGTCACTTTGCAAGCAGCAGCAAATGTATTGTTTGTCTCTGTGTGATAGGGGGCTACAAGGGCTACGGCCTGGCGATGATGGTCGAGCTGTTCTGTGGAATTCTCTCTGGTTCTCAATACAGTCAACATATTCGCACCTGGAAAGTGACAGACCGCGTGGCAAACCTGGTATTTACATCCAACATTTTAAAGGAGTTATGGGACCTTCATATCTAGCTGTGAGGTTGCAGATTGCAACCCTTTGAACGTCACCTTCCTCCCCAAAAATTCTCATTTGTAGATAAAGTGGAATTAAGGAAAACATTAGATAATTAATAAAACGTAATTGTGATTAGTATATATTTTTTAAAACCCTGCAGAATGCATCTTTAAAATCAAGAGAGGCCAGCTGCATGTAACGTGATAGACCAAGTAGAAACGTTGCTTACACTGCCCTCTAGTGGTCATAAAGCTCTGTGTCAATTTTGCTCCACAGGGTCAGTGCTTTGTGGCAATAAACCCAGAATTTTTCGCTGCTGGATTTAATGACAGAATGGAGGACCTTCTGACCTTACACAGGAATCTCGATCCGGTGAGTCTGTCTTCAAAATAGAGTTAATTTTCAGTTATCTAGCTTCAAAATCTGTTCTCTAATCCATTAATCCTGCAGCAGGACATGTTTACAATCTCAGTACATAGTCCCCTGGAAGAATTTTAACTCTTATATTACATAATATTAGTTACAGTGATGCTTGTAATTACATATAGTTTATTTTATTTTATTAGTTTATTATTTTTAGTTATTTATATGTATTTATTATTTATTTTATTTTATTTTTAACACATTACAAAACCAAGTCACAATAATTGACATTTTAACTCTATTGTGATTGTATTATAATTTAGGTGAATTCTGCAACACCGGTACTGATTCCAGGAGACCCTGAGAGGAAACACATCCAGTCATGTGAAGATCTTGGTGGCATTCCATATCATCTGAATGTAGTCAAGCATATGGTGTGTTTGCACGCATTATTATTATTATTATTATTATTATTATTATTATTATTATTATTATTATAAAACACAAAGCACATGAACGCTTCCCCATATATACTGAAACTGTGCTAAACAGCGCTCTCTGCTGGCACTAAATTTAATTGTCGCAGAATTCGGTGTAACGCTTTTTTCTTTATTATTATTATTATTATTAAGTAGTAGTAGTAGTAGTAGTATTGTTAACATATTTTTTAACACATGAACGCTGTCCAATATACTGACATTGTGCTGAACAACGCCCTCTGGTGTTTTGGATTGGAGTGTCACCGAATTCGATGTAAGACCTTTACCGACAGTCCCTAACAGTATCGGTTTTTCTTTTAATTATTCAAACCTTTACAATTTACGTTTACATTGACTTTTTTTCTGGCAAAATTCCAGAAAGGTTAACTGTTAAAATATAATCACTACAAATTTAATAAACCATTTTAAAAAACATCAACATTAAAAACAAACTTCTTTGTGAACCGGAATCGGTTTGTTATGAAGAATCGGATCAGATGAATGTTAAATTGTTAGGATTCAGTTATAAGAAGCCTAATTGTTTCCTCTCTTGTTTTTGTTGTCAGAATGGCGTTGCTTCTTCGTTGGGGGTGAGTCCTCTTCTGTCGACCGACAAACTCATCGAGTAAAACGGAATTTTGCTCCAAACATCTATATCTGCAGTTAAATAACTAACTCAAGTTAGATTTTTTTAATATAAAACAATAGCTTAATGTTTAGTTCCTTAAAAACCATGCGGTCACAGATTGAATACGCACAGACATGCGCATTAAAATATTGACTGGATTATAATTTTGTACCGATTGAAACTAAACAAAATGTATAAATTTGCCTTTTCATCAAATTTTAAACAAAATGTATTAACTTGCCTTTTCATCACATTTTAAACAAAATGTATTAATTTGCCTTTTAATCAATTTGAATCAAATGTATTAAGTGTAAACAGATGTTGAACACGCGACAGTTGTGAGTAGTTGCTGAAATCATTAAATAAAGTATTCATTTATTATTTGAGAGTCTTTCATTTGTCATCCAGTAGAGGGCGCCAGAGTTTTATCTACAGTGGGGATATTTCTACTCGTACTTTCTAATGTTTTACCAGCAGGTGGCGCAAAGTATCGTGTTGTAATTACTTTTTCGTTTTTAACCCTGTTAACTGTTTGAGATGCATGCATTTTAAACTGATATGTGATAAATGTCAAGGTGAAATTTATTGTTGAATTTATTGCTCAATTTAAGCCCTAAATCAGTTGTATCGGCAGTATTTATAACAGATTGATTTATTTAGTTTAGTGAAGGTGATACAGTGTACTGTTTAATAGATTTAAGCTTCCATCGTTTGTGCAGCAGTTCTGAGATGCCTTCTCCAGCATTGACTTCAATGTCATGAAAACAGATTTTAGCTGCTCGGGAAGGTCAAACTTCTAGAGTTTATTAGAACTGCGGGCGATATGAGGGTCTCATGTAATCTCATGCTCAAGTGTCAAATAGATCATTTAAACCAAGCTATCTGTATATTTAGCAGATGGCCCTATGCACAATGACATGTAACCCAACCAGTAAATAGTTACGCTGGCAGATCAACCACTTTGGGGATTGAATCTGGAACCTTTCTATCCGTAGTCATCTTTATTGCACAGCATTCTCATATGTGGAACTCTCTTTTCTATGTTTATTTTTTTTTAAGCATCTGATTTTGCTCAATGTTGCATCAATTCTTTACAATGTGCAGTCCATAAATCAGTTTGATGAAACCTGTCCATCAATCATTTGTTTATTTGTGTTTCCTTTTGTTTCTGTGAGTTCTAAGCACAAGCATGAATCAAGCTGTATAGTAAATACAGAATCTTTAAATATTTATGGGATGTGGTTTGCAGAAATATTTCAGGTTCAGTCGTTACAGAATCCCCAGAGGAATTTATCCCACCTCACCATGACTTCCCATCACTGTTAGCTCACACCTTCGTTCATCCTCTTACACTCAGCTACATTTCACCACAGACTCCTTCACATGCTGCTGTGGCTCACACCTCTGATCTGAGATTAGTGAAGTGCTGGAGAGCATTAGCTGCTTCTGCTCGTCCTGCACTGCCAGTAATTCTACCTACGTGTGATTATCAGCAACAGATGTCCTGCATAAAACTTTAATAGATGATATTGTCTTTTACTAATCATCAGTAACTGATCCACAGTGGGGGGCAGAATTGGGTTCACAAGCTTTTTTTCTCAGAGAATTCACACATTGTTTTGTGTGTTTTTATTGGTTGGATTTAAAGACCTAGCTCACAGAACGGTACAGAGTGAGAAAGTGTGTGTGAGAGAGAGAGAGACGATATGAGAGGTAGAGGGTCTGAACCATTTAAACCATGTATTTATAGAATCCACTTTTAATATCATACTGGAACAGAAAAATAAATAAATAAATGATAAAATATCTTGCTGTAGTATTCAACTTAAAAGTGAGTGAAATTTAGAGGCATATCCTGAGGCTAAAGAAGGAGAGGTGTTCATATGAGTTAGAGAATAAGACGTGTTCTCAGTTTATCTGAATATAAATTCTGTCATTTTTTAAATGAAATGTTCAAAAGTCATGGTGAACATCACATGTGAGGTCCACTGCTTAACACACAGGATGTAGGCAGATTGTGAGAGTAAAGAGAGCTGTAAGTTTAGGTGTTGGTCACGCTGTGATGCCCCTCCGGGGTGATAAATATATCACACTGCAACTTCACACCTTCACTCACATACTACTGTATGTAACACCTTGCATCCCATCAGCCTGCTCAGCTCATCCATGTTGAAACGGTCTGTACAACCATGTTGTAAGCTGTAACACAAAGCTGCCTTTATTCGTTTATTTGAATTGTTACTGATATGATCGTGACATCGATTGCATGAAACGATATCAATTCCGTTCCCTGATTCTTTTGTTTCTCACTTTATGTTTTTGAATACGTTCCTGAAGCCTAACAACTTAGAGTTTGTCTTAGAAGCAGCCCATAACATTCTCATTAAAGAATTAATGAGGATTAACGACTAAAAGGAAAGTGAGTTTTAAAAAAAGCAGCGGGAGGGCGTGCAAGTATGAGAGAGAATGGATGCAGTGTGGAACCTTCTCTCTCACACCCTCAGCAAGGGCTGTACGCTGTGTTCTCTTGGTGTTAGCATTTGGCAGGCAGTGAAATGGGCAGTTGGTCCGCCTCGGTCTGTTGGGGTGTGTCCCTGTCCTATAACTAATTCTACATTATAATTTTCGAAGGGAGTGAACGAAAGCAGCTTCGCCACAGTCCAGATTCCAATTAATATGTTTCACAGGACCTTTGATTTACAGATTCTGCTTACAAGATTTATGGTTGTGAGAGTTTATATAAGGTTTAGTATGGTTATATAAATCTGTTAATTTATTTACATTTTAATTGGTTACTTGAGCATAAAGCTATTTCAGAAAATATTGTATATATAATATAGACCACCGAATCCTCAAAACGGCATTATGAAACAATAAGATAAAGTCATTCCAGTTATGTTTTTATGTAATGTCAGACCCCCCCTCCCCCCCCCACACACAGAAGCAGCAGTTTTCAGTTATATGTAATCTGAATCCAGATCTCCCTCTGAAATGAAAACGAGGCGTAAATTGAAATTAAATGAAGTAAGATGGATGGATGTAGCAGGGTGTCAGCTGGTACCCCGTCCCATTTCCTCCCCCAGCCGCCCTGCTGTCTGTGGTTGGCCAGCTGGTGCTCACAGCCACACGGCTGCGAGGTGCCTGGGACAATTTACACACAACAGTACTCAGGAAGGTCCTACATCTGCTACAAGACACTGTCCCCCCAACACACACACACACACACACACACACACAAACATCCCACTCTGTCAGCTGAGAGATCAGAGGGGCAGCTGGCTCTGTTTCTTCAGGACCCCGATGGCACACTACCCCCCATCGACTTACATACATACACTGGCCATAGCATCACAATAGTAACTTTTTTTTTTAATTTCACATCATTTTTTTGTTTGTTTGTTGGTGTAGGCACATTTAGGTCATCTCCATTTGCAAGATGTTACAGTGTGATTGTTATACAATAATTACCATTAGCCCATCTGTCACTCCAGGGATGCGTTCTATTGATTTAGAGTCCAAAACTTCCTTATTGTTAATGACAGCTAATTAAGAGTCACCAGAATGGGCCTGCTTTCATTTATTCGCTGTCATATTCAGGATGCAGTGTGTGATCAGACATCGGGCCTGGTTTCAGCAATTAAAACCTGTTCAGACTAATCAGCCTCCACCTATTATGAACATGCCTTACAGTTTTTGCGTATTTTGCCTCGGTCAGCGATGGATGGACTGCCACAGCAAGACGAGAGAGAATACCCATCAGTATATTTGTATTTTAATTTGATTCAAAAAGCTGGATTTTTTTTTGCACATACAAGTTCAAGTCTGGGCCTTAATTTAGGTCCATACTGCTGTTCACACAACAAACAATTCGACATGGCATTTTAGAAATAGTTATCTTATATTAATAGTTAACTTAGGTTACCACTTATTGTTCCCTTTGTGCTTAAAGTACCTCAAAGTAGGATGGTACTACAACAGTATAAAATAGTTATAAGATCTAAGATTGGAACAATTTGGGGTTAATTAAGGCATCCTGTCAGGATTCATTACAGAGATGAGACCTTATAAGAGAATATAAAATCATGAACTAATATGCACATTAAAAGCAGAGTATTTTTAGCTTGTCACTCATGGTAATATTGCTGATATATTGTTTGGAAAAATAATAGGGGCCCTAATACAGACCCCTGTGGAACTCAGAGGTGTCACATTGATCACATGTCCCTGATCTTGTACATGGCTGAATAATTGCTTGTGTTCTCCACACCCGAGGAGCCTCTGTGGACATTTTTACACTTATGTGCTGTGTGTGGTCCAAACCCGTTTTACAACAGACCATAAAACCAGCAATGAGTATATTCTATTTAAGGAGTGTGTATGTGCCCAGAGCCGAGCTTGGTAATGACATGGTAAGACCCTGAGTGTTGTTTCACAATTTAATGTAAAAGATGTACACTGAGGTTGGAACTGGTAGTGATATATATTAGTGATTTAGAACTAAATAGGAATGTACAGGCTTTATAAAACAAAATTTTACATCTTAACAGGGCTGGGAATTGATCTTCCAATCTCCTGAATAACTTCCACCTAGATTTCTCACTGTGTAATGTGGGAAGAGTTGGGACTCACGCCCCGATTTCCTAACCCCGGTCACTCGCCTACCGAGTCGTTCCTCTCTACTCCCAACATAGGCATCGAAGAGAAGTTGGTTAGAACCTGAAGTTCTGAGTCATTTGGAAAATCTTGCATCTGCTGCAGCAGCTTTCCAGCAGCGTGACGCACCGCAGGTTCACCATCACACCCTCTGTGACTCACAACGACTAGACCTTGGTGTCCAAAAGAATTAGTCTGTTTGTCAGACAGTAAAGAATAAAATATCTGTTATTCATCTTCACACTTGTGTAGATTTAAATGTAAAAAAAGTGTTCCAGATCTATTTCCTATAGAACTAAAGAAATTGGTTAATTGTTGAGTGCTTTATATTTGTTTATATGTGTTTATATTGTTGGTGCTTATGACTTTGATTAGGCGCTGAATTCTAGTCTTGTAACAGCCTTCCAACAACTGCCTCAATTAGTTAAAGATCATCAAGTAGACGTGAACAAGTTACAGCAACCCTCTCAGTTACAACGCCTCCCGTGTCCTCACCCAGCTGCCGTTTAGAGTCATCAGTGTGTGTGGTCTGTGACATGGAGTGGGACGCACTAAATTTTATTTACAACATGCATTAAACAGTTTAACACACACACATATATGTGTGTGTGTGTGTGTGTGTGTGTGTGTGTGCAGGAATATAGGAAGCTGGATTTGGGATGGAGCTGAGGGTGTAGAAAACTCACAGAACCATTTTGGTGTATTTAACTTCTGAGTCAGAATGTACAATTTAAACACCGCCAGTCTGATAAAAGAGTTCGGTGAGGTGGTTTTGTTGAAGCCACTTTTGTTAAAGCCACTTAATTAAAGCAGAAAATTACAAAGGAACCACTGACATTTTAAAGCCCCTCCCGTCGGCTGAATGCTGATTAAAACATACAGTTAAAGCTCCGAAAGACACCTAAACGGCCTTTTATTTTAATAATAATAAAAAAAACCAAACACAATAAGCTCTGAGTTTGTCTAGTGAAACATCTATCTACATATGTTTCACACCTATCAGGAAATCAAAAATGAAAGAGGAAACTAATTGGGGAAGCAGAAACAGAACAGTGGTACTTTGGAAATATGCTGAAGGAATTCAGGAAGATAAAAGCAAAGCAAACAGTCATTTGCTGAGTAGAATTTCAGGCGTGTAATGTTTGGATTAAGATTAATAATACTATATAAGATTACTGTGTGTCTTTGGTGTGAGGATGGACAGGACCAATATAACTGGAATATTTAAGGAAAAAACAAAGACAACAAAACCAATGAGGAGTTGGTGGAGTGTGTGCAGGCACAGGTTTGCTTCTTATCTTCAGTCATTATCTTTTGTCAAGCATTGTGCATGTTCTCCACATACCCTTAATTATGGATGCCTGTTTTTTTTCCCCATCTTTTGGAAGCCTGATTGCCGTTGGGCATCTGCCTCCCTCTTACTTCTTGAATCAGGTAAGAACATAAATGAATAAAAAGCCACTAGAATTTATAACTACAAAGTTATGTTCTGAGTAATGTGAATTTCCCCATTTGTCAATTTCCCCATTGTGGGACAAATGAAGGTCTATCTTATCTTAAGTGTACAGCATTTTGCTTCAAATGTTTTATTCCATTTTTCAAACATTAGTCCATTTGTATTTGCATCTTTAGGAAAAAGCTCTTGTGCTTTTCCCACCAGATGTCGAGAGACATGAGCTGGTTTGACGCAGCCTGGCTGACCTGGTTTTGTTCTGGTTGTTTGTCTGTAAACGGAACCCTTGGTGAATCTACCACATATGAACGACGTCATTTTACACCTCGCATCACTAGTACTGAGCTTGTCCTACTGTGCTTGTCATAACACTCAGAAGGGCATCAGAAAGCATCGTGCAGCGCTAACTGACTGCACTGAACAAGAGAGCGAGGCTGTGGTCTTACAAAAAGCAGAAGTTTGTGAGGCCAAAGAGGGAAAGAGAGATGTGTTATGAGGTCTAAATGAGTAGAAGATATATTGTGGCCAAAAGTGCAAATGAACAGTCTGTCTTATTAACTGAATTTAGTTTAGTGAAATGAAAGGTTAACTTAATTTAATTGATATTTTTATATCTTCATTTTTATAAAGGCTGGATTCTGGATATCTGGATTTTTCACCTTATTTTACAGAACTGAAGCAGAGGTGCAAAGGTCGAGTAAAATCCTTCCTCAGTCACTGAACCTTATAATTACCTGTTGTGGTGAAGAAGTGGTCAAGCTGGAAATTCACCAAAGTCTGCTGGACTTCGGACCCCCGGGGCAAGAGCTGTGGGGTTGGCAACCATAACTCCTGACCCTGATATTTCCCCCCAGGGATCATTAACTGCATTGAAATTCTATTTAAAGGTATGACTTCATTCTTCCAATTTTAAACATGTTACTTTGTTAATAAACATTTAAGAAATGACTACCAAATCTAATTATCTCAACTAATTTTGAATCCTTTATGGACCATAAGAGCTATAACTTGTGAGTGACCTCCAGAAGAGCAATTGAGTCATTGCACTGATGTTGGACAAAAGGGCTTCATAATTTACAGTGTTCTTCAAAGCTTCAAAACTCAAGTCACGCTGAAACAGAAAACAGCCCCAAACTTTCCAATGTTTTACACAATGCAGGCTAAAAGTGAGCTTTATACACCTGTGACAATAGGCCTGAATAAAAACATTTAAGTTCAGTAAATAAAAGACAGTTTTCAGTACTTTTGTCCAAATATATAAAAACACAGAAGACTTGTGATTTATATTACAAAATTTACTTCAGAAACTGTACAGTGGTGAGAACATGGCTCAGAAACACAACGCAGATCCCATTTTGCTTTGAATGCTACATTCAAAAGCGAGGCTACAATTCTTGATTGAAAACACACGAAGAAATAAAATCACAAACACAGATGTTTCACAAATACGCCATAAATTATAAGTCTATTTTACATTATTTACATAAAAGCGGATGACATTAAGGACTTGGCTCAAATACCATAATATTTGACTTCTGCAGATTTAAACAATGTTCTGTATTAACCCATCCCCTCTCGAACTAGTACTCGTGTGAGCATAAAAAAACAAACAAAAGCCACATCCATCTGTCCCGCATATGTACATAACCAGATATGTGTGGTCCATTGATTCCCACTGCTCATCAAGAGTAAATAAACATGAGCACGAACAGAAAACACTGTCAAATCTTAAATAAAGAGACGTTCACCCCGCGACTGAAGGCTCATTCGTAAAGTGATCAGTGTTAACACATACAGTGTAGCAACCAACAAGGCCATAAGACCCGGAATAAAGTGTTATTACAGAGAACATGGTGATGGCATCGCTGTTGTGATGGTACTGGCTCCATCACGGCTTCTACAGCGACAGTCCCACGACTTCAAGACACGTTTCATTTGGCTCATCATACAACTCTTTCTTTTCCAGTCGACCTCAGGACTCCCTGATCCTTGAGCGTTCTGAGCAAAGCATTCCTTCTGTCTGGTTTCTCACAGGCAGGCAAGGTGGCCCATTAGCAGCCATAAGATTCCTAGAGAGAAACAGCAGCAGGTCAGTGATCAGTAAACATACAATCATATATATAAAATACAATCAATTATATAAAATATTATTTATATATATATATATAAAATCATTTTAATGCATGTCAGTTGTTTTAACCAATGCCAATTTTTGTTCCCTGGACCAGAAACGCAGGAGGAAATCTGACACAACAATGCAAAACCAAATATCCTATAACCCCCCCAGACCACTGGTTGCAATGACCCTTGATCTGTGGAGCGTTCACACGTTTGCAGTGTGCGTGCCATCGCACAACCACGATCCTCAGGATCGGTTCACGCGGCGGCACGTGCGCAATGCTTAGCCGCGCGCTGCGCTGGACCTCGTTGGCGTCTCTGAATCCCTCATGGAGGCAATTCGTGGAACAAATAAAAAAAACAGGGTTCGAGCGGAACAGTGCAGTGTGTGCCACGCTCGCCATTCCTGGGCGACTTTTTTTTTCCCGCCACAGTGCGCGCGTAGCCCCCTCCCCCACGCGCTCTTCCTGCAGCAACAAATCCGGACCGCTACACGGCACCACACCTAGTGCGCCGCCATGGCAAAACAAACAGGCTGCGGGACGAACGGCCAAAACACGCCAAGGACACGAGTGGGCCCCCACGCACTTCATTCACACCACAGTAGACGCGGCTGCGCTCACCTTCACCGAATGCGTTTCCGCGGAGTTTGTTCGGGGAGCGAGGGGAAGGTCTTCTGTGGCGCCGTTCCACACCGTTTTAAACCCCCGGGAATCCGCCGTGTAACGTAGAAATCTGGCAAAAAAAACCAAAACACACACACACGTTTATCACATTTACATCTCAGGAATCGGTTGATAAGCAGACTGCTGCTAATTCTACAGTGTTTTTCAGGTTTTCTCCATGAACTACTGACTTGTGTTGTTCTCATTCGGATAAAAGCGTCCTCTAAATGTTTAAATGTGAGCGGAAACGCTGACGGCCGCGCCGCGCTCTTTACCTGTAATGCGCGTTGCCACGAGCGACGGTTTCCTCCGTGCGCTCCGCTTCCTCGGAGAACGCGTGGTTTCGCTGGTCGCCGCGGGAGGAACATCCCGCGCCTCCGTCACAGCATCACTCCGGCCGGGGTTCTCTCTGTCGGCTCGCTCGGCAGTCCTTTCCCCGTGCGCCGGCTCGAGCCTCCTCTTGGCGGAATCCCGATAGAACGCAGGCGACGCGTCCGCTTCCTCCCACTCGTAATCGCCGCGCAGCGGGGTTTCGGTGGCGAAGTTGAAGTTCCATCGCCGCTGATCGCGTTCGGAGATCTCTCGCAGCTTGGACTCGATGTCGCGCCTCAGCGCGTCGTGATCCACCGCCCCGAAGAGGTTCCGCCGCGCCGCGGAGCGCGGCCGCGTCTCCGCGCACTGCGGACCGAGGCTCGCTGCGCCGCCGAGCGAGAGCTGGACGCCGGACATCGCGCTGGCTGCGGGTTCGAGCGCCGACGGCCGACAAGACTGGAGGGTCTAAGGCGGTCGCGTGGCTCGTTCTATTTACGAATCTCAGCGCGCACCCCACCGCGCGTCCGCACGAAGCTGCGCGTTACTATGTAACTGATGGATTGTAATTTAAAGTCCCCTTATTCCTGACGTGCAGGAGCCACATAGACACGCAATGCCATTGGCCGGCGAGGGGCCACCCCGCGTGTAATCCCGCCCCTGCTCCATTTTTATTCGCCCTTAGCTTTTTGGAATGGCGCCAAAGCGCGCGCGCGCGTGTGTGTGTGTGTGTGTGTGTGTGTGTGTGTGTGGGAGGCGGTCCGTTTAAAACTGTTGAACAGCGTTTTTTCCTCTTCGCGTTACTACGATTTTCGCTCCACCCATCCCCCCTTAGTACACACAACCCACACGTACGCTATAAACCCAAAGTATACAACACACTCCCGATTACACAATCATGACTATGAGATAAAAACACAATTATGGTGCAATATCACAGATTGATTTAATGAGTTTGCAAATACCTCGTTTAGAATCCAATACAGTATCTGAATATTGGATGTAAGTCAAAACATCAAAATTCCATCGTCCCACCATCAAGATACCTTTACAATATGAAGTGACACATTTCTTAGATAGATTTGTCTTAATTAGGTTGAAATTTAAAACCATTCCATTTAAGTCAGTAGACTTCAGTCTGTTTTTCTCTGCAGAGTGTTAAGGTATTTAGGAGGCAATGTGTATAAACTCCTAATTCCTTATTGTATTTTTTTTTTTTGAGAAATTTATAATATAACAATATATCTATTTGCTAAAAACGTCACTGCTGCTGAAGAAGCTAAAGAAACACCAGCAAAGGGTAAGAGCGTCATCTAGTGGTCGTTGAGTAATCCACCATTCTGTATTATAATGTCATTTCTCTCCCCAAGACTGCATCACTAGATCGAGACTTTACATTGATGACTTCAGCGTGGTTTATACGTAGGCTATTGCAACGTCGTGAACATTTTAATGTATTGTATTATAGCAGATTTAAATACAGACAATTTCTTAAGATATAAAAGCTGCATCAATGTATTAATTTATTTTATAAACATAATTTGGCATCTTTCATTTTATTTAGATTTTTATTGAAACATCCCAAGCCTTGAACAAGGCCCTTAACCTCCATTGCAACCAGGGGGGTTGTATTAAAGTAGATTCTATTCTCTGACCCCAAGTCGTTATGGATAAAGGCTTCTACAAAATGATCATATATATATATATATATATATATATATATATATATATATATATATATATATATATATATATATATATATATATATATATATATATATGATTTAATAATAATTAACAATAAGTTGCATTAGAAGATATTTAATACGTTTAAACTACCTCTATACCTCTGTAACTGCCTACTTGAGCAGTTTATATTTTAATTGGTTTAAAATTTGTAAAATTCTATAATAGTGTATTTTATAACGTCTGTTCTTTTAAGAACATTCACAACGTTAATTTCTATGGTTACACTGCTAATTACCGCGGTTATCACGTTCCAAAGGTTCCACAGTTAGCATTAAGGGTTATTCGGAATTTTGAGAGCACCGAGTCGCAACGTGATAATATAGCTATTTCGATATTTATGCAGCCAATGAGGTTTGTGATCTGTTGGTATACCAATTATGTTTATGTAAAGTTTATTACCTTTTCTATCATTAGAGTGAATTGATATGTAATTACGGTTCTAAATCAAGATGTAAATTCGTGTGGTAAGACCAACAAAGGATCATTCTTAAGATTAATAGTTTACAATGTGAAATCGCTCATTGTATATTTCTTTATTTGATTTATGTTGCAGTTCTTACGGTTGGGTGTGAGGTTATGTACAAAGTTAAGGTGCAAACTCAAGAATAAACCTTTGAATCTGAAACAACCTCTATCCACCTATACCTCTATCCACAAGATGGCGCTATTCTTTACATTTCAATGGATTTAAATATTATATATAATATAAAAATTATATATATTATCCAGATTATCCAGAAGTTTTTAAAAATTGTTCTGACTAAAAGTTTGATTAAATAGTATATTGCATTTTAGTGATTATGATTAAATGAATATAAAAATGTATCGAATTTGAAAGCTGTAATAGACTTTTTTTTCAAAGCTTGTGTTAAGTTTGATGACTTCAGAGCAATAAACAACACGGATGACTTTTGAAGCAGAATTTCGAGGCTATATTTATCACGATTTAAATATTTAATAAATGTATTTAATCATATGTGTGCAAGAATGGCCTCGGTGTATTATCTTTTTTTATTTTATTTTTTATAATACAGAAAGTAAAGCACTGCGTTGTTGTTTCGGTATTCAGGCAAACGTTTTGCGCCATTTTTGCGCAATTCCAACGCACCTTGTCGTACTCGAATGCCCCCCCTTGTGTTGAGGGAATGACGTTAAACCGCGCGACCTGCTCTGTGTGTGTGTGTGTGTGTGTGTGTGTGTGTGTGTGTGTGTGTGTCTCGCAGTGGACGGTAGGCGTTCTGGAGCTCGGGGCGTCGCGCCGTCGTGTTGTCGGAGGTCGTGAGTAAAACCCGGCTCTGGTTCAGAGCGACAGACGGCGGGCGGTTCAGACTTCCCCCACCCGCTCCGTGGTCTAACCGAGTGGAGGGAGCTCGTCAGCGCCGGGGCGGAGCAGCGGACTGAGGCAGCGGACTGAGGCAACGCGGAGCGGGGAGACTTCATGGTCATGCGGCTGAACTTCAGCTGAATGAAGGGCTTTCGGTGAGCGCTAGCTGCGCGGGAACCATGGCGCAGTCGTCCCGGTGACAGCGTAGCGGCTCAGCGGGGTAGGTGTGAAAGGTCGGGCGGCTTTAAACGGTGAAGGTGACGGCAGGCTGAGTTTGGGAAGCGGATTAGAGCTCGGTTGCTGCTCGTTCAGGTCTGACCTCCACACGAACCGAGGTCCGAGCCGAGAAACAGAAACATGGCCAAATCCGAAACGAAGAGGAGCAACACTCTGCCCCCGAGTGCCAAAGCTGGAGCCGAGGAGCAGGTCATTAACGGGCCGAGCGAAGCCGCGGCTCCCGGAGCCCCCGCAGAAGCGCCTGCCAGAAGCAAATCCGGCAAAAAAAGTACCGAGAGCGAAGTGTTCGACGACGGAACCAACACGTTCTTCTGGTGAGAACCACGACTCGCAGACATGACCTCTAATAACTACTAAGCAGCTGTTTAACCATCGAGTCGACTCTTTCAGAGTCGGTTCATCCTAATTCCAAATATTGTTTCTTTAGTGAATGGGATGGAGAACGAACAGATGATGTAAACAGGATGATGTAACTAACTCTGAAACATTAATTAACTAAAATTAGCGTTTGCCCTTTAATGTCATGTCCTAGACCTTCCAGTTGTGACAGTAGTTTGGGGTAGGGGCATCAGAATACTTTATTAATCCCCGGGGGACATTGCAGTTTTTACAGATGCTCCATTAAGTCGTGTTTATATATACAAAAGTAGAATAAAAAATAACCTTAAGCACAATAAAATTAAACTAAAAGTACCAAAAACACGCAATAATGTAAAAATAAAGTGGCTTGTTCGCCAGTGTGTTACATATATTAAATTTAAAAAATGAGAAATTGTAAATATATTGCACTCTGGGTCAGGTGGTAGTATAATATAATATTGCACATTTAAACAGTTTAATACTTGATTACGTTATTGCACACCAAACTTTACCATTCTATTCTAAATTGGCTCATGTACAGGGTCCTGCTTTCTTCCAAAATAACAATAACTCTAAATTTCAATGGTTTCAAAATCTGATTTCCAGTCAGTTCAGTGTGGTCGGTATGATGATCAGCTGGCCAGAGACCACAATCGAACCGAATAGTAAAATTAGTGCATTCAATAAATGTTTATTCATATTAAATCACTATTAAATTTACTTTTTTAAATCCACCCAACATTCACATCTGTTAACAGTGAATAATAATAATAATAATAATAATAATAACCTATTAAAAAACTTTAGCTGTTTGGGAAATCAAATAGCTTTGTTGTTAAAATTTCATAATTTTGAGGAATTTTATTGTTGGTGTGTTTATCCACCAATGACAAACTAATAACCTAAATGACATAATGGTGCTATAAAGGTTCTTCGGGCCTTATTCTTTGGTTTCCTCTGTTAACTAATTCCATTTATGTAGGTGTGTTTGAGGGCAATTCCTAAGCTTAGGAATGTACAGGTAACAAGAGGATCACCCTCCTGGTGCATCCGTGGACCTGTGCCCTTCCTGTTATACCTGTAGAACAATTGAAGAACCGCTCTCCAGGAGAGTGTGATCCTCATGTTACCTGTCCATTCCTCAGCTTACCTGAGTACAATAGAATGTGCGATTAGACAATGTTAACTGCTTTCACCAGTGAAACCGGTGCTGAATATGTAATATGACTGACTCTGTAGTGTTGTGTTCTTGTTCATGTTTAGTGTTGGTTTTATGTTACCAAAAAAAGTAAAATTACATGGATGCAGTCTGCTTTAAACTGGTACCACAGAAAACAAAATAATGAACCGCATGTCAGGTGTCGTCTCATTGTATTTGTGCAGTGTGCATTATCTGCATTATGACTTAATGTTGCAGAGAGCACTTTACCTGCAGCATTTCATTCATTGATCTATGAATAATAAAAACAGGGCCGGCTCATTAGTGACGGAAACAAAAGAACCAGAGGTTGGTATTTATATTGTTAATAATGTCTACAAACTGCATTTGGCTGATACTTCATGTGAGTCTTTTAATATAATGAGTGTTTTTTTTATTATTATTATTAGGATTTGTTTTCAATGATGACTCTGTTGATCGTTGCAATTAAGGCCATAGGCTGTCCATATCCATGGGGAGTGTCTGAGCATTACCGCTTTACTTCAGCTTCTCCTCCATTCCTACCTCCTCAGCAGAAAACAGGAGCTCAGAGTCATTAAAGACTTTAATCTGGAGAGATGCGGTTCTGCATGGAGGGAGGGAGAGGGTGGGGGTGTCCAACAAGCATGTGCAAGGATAAAGCTATTTTTTCCCCATGTGTCATTATCACTACTGAAAAAAACACTAACAGTGCCTTTAACAAACTTTATCTAGAGCCTCATGGCTTTCCTGTGTGGGGTGAGACTTTTTGTTGTTATTCTACTAAAACCACAAAGTTGGAACAGTTTGAAAATGCATACGGCGGCCGTGTTGCAACGATTCCTCACTAACCGAACATGTTGTGATGCAAGACAGGGGTGAGGTGGGGTCAGGATCTCTATTCCTAAATCCAATATGATTTATTTAGAGTTTGAAAAAAGGACTAAAAATGTGGATATTAGTTCAGCGTTTGCTTACATGCTGCTTTTTGGCTGCAGGAGGGCACACACCCTGACGGTGCTGTTCATACTGACTTGCGCTCTGGTCTATGTGACTCTGCTGGAGGAGACGCCCCAGGACACGGCTTACAACACGAAGAGGTACGAAAGACTTTCACACGAGCGTGTTTACAGCACACACACAGAGGCGCATGCACGTAAATGGTGACCTGCTTTATGATTTGAGTAAACAAAAGCTATGCTGAAGGTGGTTTCACCCTGCCCTGGAATTACAGCAGCTTTTAGGGCAACACGCTCACGTTGGATGCAAATTTAGTTCCGGAAGCTGCACTCGCATTGTGCGAAAGAAGACCAGGAGCAGCCAACAGGGCTGGGCCACAACTTCAAACGAGTGTGAAAGAGCTGCATGACTGAGCAAGTGACTTATGGGTGGAATATTCACCTCGCTCCCACTTCACCTTTAGATCACATGTGCTCTGGGTGTGCTTTAACAATTTCATGATATATAAAATAATCCTTCTTTTCCTAATTTTAAACATCCTTATATTATTACTAGTAAAAGTTAACACACATTATACAGTTTAATGAAATCAGTGGTGGTGAGCCAGCGTTTGGAAACCCATCTGTGTGCCAATTGGCTCTTGAATAACAAAGACTTGGTCCAAAACTAATACATGTTTTCATTTAAAAATCCAGCAGTTATGCCAGGCAGCATACATCACATGATTCTTCATATTCTTTGAGCATGCACATGCCGATTAAATGGGGACATTAAAGAAAGTTCACAACCTTTTGGGAGAGTTCAGACATAATCTTGGCTGTATTATCATAATTGCACCACTTTATTCTGCCCCCTGAATAATTATAACATGCATTATGCTTTATTACGTAGAAACTGGTTTTATTTTAATGCAAGCTGCTTTTGTAGCAGTGATCTGATTGATAACATATCATTGTGAAAATATCATGACCATTTTATTTCCCACTGGTTTTATATAGGTTTCATGAGAAGCTTTCGAGTGATTGCATCATTTACTGTGTTTCATTATAATACATGGAGAGGCACAGAAATGTGCTTCCAAAGTGAAGCTGTAAACACTTTTGAAGCTTGGAGATGATGTGTTGGTAGTGTGATGGTATTCGGATGCATTATCAATCGGTGGAGCATTAAACCATAATGATGATCCGGATTGGACCCAGACAGAAATCTGTAAACATTTGACTAAGCAAATGCTCAGTTTCCCTAGCCAAAATGCTACATACCCGAGTAACTACTTCATTGTCATTCATTTTAAATGGACAATTAAAGGTATAAAACAAGGAGCTTTACCTAATAAATTGACTGGCAAACTTTCCTGAATTTCCCTTTGAAATCAATAAACATCAATCTGTCTATCACCTGTGTATATATTCATGTGTAAATGTGTCTGTTGTATTGTAGAGGCATTGTTGCTAGTATCCTGGTGTTCCTTTGCTTTGGAGTGACACAAGCCAAGGATGGTCCATTCTCACGCCCACATCCAGGTAAGTGCAGAACCTGTAAAACCTTTTCTTTTAATCAGATTTAATGGCAAAATGCTTTTTAGTGGACACTCTGCTCCAGCAGCAGCGGTTTAAATTGGTGCACCGGCAGACTGGAGCCTTGATGGTAATCATAACTTGCGCTGTGATCAATAAAACCACATTCAGTCAGTCCTGCTCCAGATCTCAACATGCCTTTAGATTGCATTCTGTAAATAGAGCTGCTTTCCCATTAACGGAGCAGCTGGAAAATCTGTGCACTGCTTCATGTTAAGTGAAGCAGGAATAACAAAGAAGGGTGGAGTTGGGTGAGACATTTTTATCTATAGAGTAATGCTGCTGCAATCTGGATGTTTGCTGTTAGGTTCTGAAGGCTGGGTAGAGGTTAGAGCTTTCACTTTGCATGCGGTAGCTGATAAACAAAGTGCAGAAATGTCTTTCTTATTTTAAACCCTTTTATTTCTGACTGATGCTTCTCGATGAACTCTTGAGTATTTTGCATAATCACTGAGCGATTAGAGGGAACATCCACAAGCCATTGATTAAACTACCGTACATAAATTTAACTGTTGTTGATCGACACAATCTGTTTCAACTAGGCAGAAACTTTGGTTATATATATAAAATATATATATTTTTACTTCAATATATTTGTATGTGTGTGAGAGAATCTTATAACTGTTTACACAAAAATATGTTTTTTTTTCCCCTCATTATGTCATCAGTTGGTGAATAAAAAAATGTAAGAAGTGATTTTCACTTTGAATGCGACCAGCTCAGCCCGCTGGACGAGTCTCTTCTGCTGTCAGTCAGTCAGTCGGTCTTTAAACCTTTTAAGTTGGCCACTAAAGTGACATTCCATACCAACTAACTTGCTGAACCCGATGCACAGGAATGAACCTGCATACCTCTTATTAGATCAGTTAGATCAGCTTTACAGATGTCAAGCAGAGTGAGAGAAACAGATATTTATCATCTTGTGGTTTATTCCTAAAATGCAGAATATAAAGCCCACAGGTTTAAAATAGGTGAGGCTTCCCTATATAAAGAGAGGCTGTGGGATGAGTCTCCTGGGGTGAACAGCTTATTCTGTCACATGGTAACAGGGCAGCCTGGGGATACAGTCAGCTTCGGAGGAAAGACGACTCTAAGACTCGTACCAAGAGCACAGGACAGGTGACGAAAGCAGGAGACACACAGATTTAAGATTAATAAAAACATTTAACCTATGAGTTAAGCACGCAGTTAAAAATGATGTAGTGACGATAATTACATAAAGGTCTTTAAGAAGCCAAATGAGCTGAATCCTACAAAAAACCTGTAGCAAGATCAGGGGAAGTTAATGAGTGTGCCTCTGGAGTTGTAGTGATTTTCTCTCCAATCTAAGATCATATTGTGGCCATAGCAAGAAGGTTCTGGGTTTGGATACCCCGCAGTGTGTTGAGTTTGCATGTTTTCCATTTGTCTTAGTCCAAAAACACCAACTAGCAAGTTGGTGAAATACTTGTGGACTTGACAAAATATCAGTGTGGAGGTTTGAGTGTGTATAGCCTTGGCCTTGTTCAATTGTGTGTGTGTGTGTGTGTGTGTGTGTGTGCTCATTTATTTTTCAGCATTTTGGCGTTTCTGGCTTTGTGTCAGCGTCGTCTACGAGCTCTTCCTCATCTTCATCCTCTTTCAAGTAAGTCTTGGTGCATACATTTGCATGTGTGTGTGTAATGCTGGAATTTAAGGCCTGGATTTCACAGACCAGTGATTTTTTTTGGTTTTGTGTGTGTGTGTGTGTGTGTGTGTGTGTGTGTGTGTGTGTGTGTTACAGACAGTGCAGGACGGACGACTGTTTATGAAGTACATCGACCCAAAGTTGGGGGTTCCTCTTCCAGAGAGAGATTATGGAGGAAACTGTCTGATCTATGACCCTGGAAATGTCACCGACCCCTTTCACAACATCTGGGTAACAAACGGACCGTACATGTGTCACCCTCCTGTTTACAACCAGATCGACATGTACAAACAACCTAATGCTCGTGTACCGTTCTCATTATAGGATAAGATGGATGGCTTTGTTCCGGCCCATTTTCTCGGCTGGTACATTAAGGTTTGTGAAAACAGTAACAAGTGGATATTAATTAATGAACATCAGTGCATCAGAATACCAATTTCTCTTTCTGTGACACATCAGACTCTGGTGATAAGGGACTGGTGGATGTGTATGATCATCAGTGTCATGTTCGAGTTTTTGGAGTACAGTCTGGAACATCAGTTGCCAAACTTCTCAGAGTGCTGGTGGGACCATGTGAGTGTTTTTGCCTCATATACTTTGAGAATCTTACACGTTCTCCTTATTTCAAAATTATATCGTCGTCTGAAATAAAACCCAAACTAAAAATTAAATCAACACACGTTTTGTTATTGTGTGACGAAATGAATAGTCTTTCTGTTACAGTGGATCATGGACGTGCTGCTGTGCAATAGTTTAGGGATCTATTGCGGGATGAAGACGCTCGGCTGGCTCTCGATGAAGCCGTATCAGTGGCAGGGTCTCTGGAACATTCCCACCTATAAGTACGCACTATTGCTTGCAATTAATTACTGATTTATTAACCGTCTTTAATGATAAATCGTTTCTGTTGTAACCTGTGACTCTGTATGAACAGGGGGAAGATAAAGCGCATTGCGTTCCAGTTTACACCATACAGCTGGGTGAAATTTGAGTGGCGTCCAGCGTCCAACCTGCGTCGATGGCTGGCGGTGCTGGGAATCATTTTTATGGTGAGTAGTTCATGAATTATTCTGGTGTGGCATGAATGGCAATTGTGTAAAGTGCTGGAATAGATCAAAGGCTTTGTCTTCGTTCAAAGAGTTTTGAGGTTCATGTTTGTTGATGCTTTATTTTATGTTCTACGTTATTTCTGTGTTCTTCTGTAGTTTCTGCTGGCCGAGCTCAACACCTTCTATTTAAAGTTTGTGCTGTGGATGCAGCCTGAACATTACCTGGTGCTGCTGCGACTCGTCTTCTTCGTTAATGTGGGCGGAGTGGCCATGAGGGAAATCTACGACTTCATGGAAGACCCGTCAGTTCCAGTCTTTATATTATTACTGCTGCTTTTCTGCTTTAAAGTCATGCATATGGTTTGCTTTGTGTTTGTAGGTAAATAATTAAAGGTTCTCAGAACTTGAACTGGGGGGGGTTGGTAACAAGGTTGTAACAAGTGTAACAAGGTTAAATGCTTTTTAAACACAAAGCGCTGGGTTATCTTTCTTTGCTCTTGGATTCCATCTAGTGGCTGTTTTGTGACCTGCAGCGAACCCACAGGGGCTCTTTTGAGTCCAACTTTCTAGACGTATTTAAAAGATAGTTCCCCCCCTTTTTTTTTTTATAAGAAGTATAAACATATACGATATTAGATTGAATGTTTTTAGCCATCCATGAGAACGCTGAAGTGGTTGGTATAGCAGCGTGTCGTATGGTTATAATTTTTCAGCTTCTCCTGCTGTTTCTCCTCGTTTAGGAAGTTCCACAGGAAGCTGGGACAGCAGGCGTGGCTGGTGGCCGCCATTACAGTGACAGAGTTCCTGATTGTGGTGAAGTACGATCCCAACACTATCATGCTCCCCATTCCCTTCTTTGTCATCCAGTGCTGGATCCTTGGCATCATCCTCATCCTCACCTGGACGCTGTGGCGCTTCTTTATCCGGTGAGTAATGTGGAAAAGGATGAGCGCGAGCTGGTTTCATAACGCTTGTGTTGAATGTGCAGCATCAGCAGAATGCATTCTGACCCTCTATAGGTTCGCCGTTGCAGGAAAACCTGGATTTTTTAAATAATTCAAACATGCTATTAGCTTTTTTTTTTTATTTGTAACAGTCTCAACTAAGGTTTAAAAAAAGTATTTTTTTCTTAAAGTCCGGCTATGTAAACGTAAGTTAAACATTGTGGGCAGCAGGAGGTGCTGGTACTCAGTTTTACTCTTGGTATTACATCATATACTCCTTGTGGCGGTTGCTCTTGGTGTCACTGGGTATCTTTGGAGAAACGTCCACCTTTCTTCATGAAGACGTGCATCAGAATTAAACTCCGATCCTGTTGTTTTCATTCAGAGACATCACACTCCGTTACAAAGAGACACGACGATGGATCCAGGAAGGCTCGGGTGACAAGGAAAGACCTGGCAACAGCTCAAACAACCCAGGAACATCGGGTCGCAGCAAGTTGAATGAAAACACTGATCCCGTGCGACACCGCAGGTCCTAGAGACGTGCCCCCCCCCACCCCGCTCACACGTGTACACTCCATATGTGCTGGGATTTACGCCGAGGGCGTTTGTCTGGCTGTCCAAACCATTCCAGCTTTGACTTACTGTTCTATCATCGGTGAGGGGGTGCCTTTGATCATTGATTATTATTTTTTTAAGTTCCAAAACGATGAGGCTCCTTTCATCAGTTTTAAGCATAAATACTGTTACATCGGTTCTTTATTATTATTTTTTTTTCATCGGTTCCTTTAGTTATTTATATGTACGTTTATGGTGTAAAGCTGTCGTCCGGTACACGATGTGCTGCTGATGCCTTATTCTGGGTTCGACCTGCTCCTTAACAGATTTATAGGTTTGTCGTTTCGCTTTGTTAAATACGACACAAGTCCTGGTAGAATTCATGACTTTTTGTTCAGGCTTTACTTTCACGGCGATCCTGATGTCATTGCGGTCACGTGGTGCAGCTGCTGGAACAACGCACACACCTCAGTTCTCCAGCTTTTCTTTGTTACACAATGTGCTTTTAGCAGTTCCACTCGTTCACATGTTCCTCAGGAATCCACTGTGCAGAATAACAATCAGCAATGTGGGTATTGTGCACTACAGCAGTGGAGCATCTTTGGGATTCCTCATTTTTAAACACTACCTAAGAATAATTTAATCCAAAAGAGAGGCAACACTTCCATTCATGCATGTCCTGGAACATGTATGATCCCTAGATCGCTCAAACAAGCTGCATCATTGGACCAAAGCAGGAAGCGTGTCTTGGCCTTTCTTCTAAATCTTGTAAAGTTGAATAAATCGAATAAAACTGGATTTCAAGGCGTGACCTCTGGATCGCTTTATCATTATTCTGCAAAGCAGAAAGAGTTTCCGCAGGCTCTACAGAACGATTCCTAAAGCATTTAGGTTCGGCTATAGTCTTGGACTGTGGTCTACGTTTAATCAGATTCCGATGTTTTTAGGAACAGGACTGAACGGATTCCTTTGGTCCAACGGTCTGTGTTTCTCACAAACAGCCTCTCGTACCGTCTGTTCCGTTTCCATCATGAGCTTACTGTGAATGTAAATTTCAGAAGTTACTGTTATAGAAACAGGCCTCTTAATGGATCCTCTGACTGCTTGTGTACTTTTATACGTCATGCTAGGTGTATTTTTCAGGACGCCGGTTGGGAAACTTATGTTTTTATAAAAGTCAGGGTTGTTTTTCAGTATTATTTTTAGGAAATACTTTGTGTGTCGGTCACTGATCTCAGTGGGTTAATTAGGAAGTGTAATGAGCTCGCAGCTCACACTTGCTGTTTGAGTTCTCAAGACACCTGAAGGGTTTTGTTTTTTGTTTTTTCAAGCCGTTCTCTATCTGCTCTGTCTGCAGATGCCACAATGTTGATTTGTTCTTGTACTGTGGAAGAAAAAGGAAACTAGATATCAGTTTTTGCCAAATATTGGAATGGTGTTTGAATGTAATATGAATTTAAACTTGACTGTTACTGTTCTTTATGTTCCGTTCTGCAGGTTTTAAACACTGGAGCAATAAAATTGTTTTTATTCAGGCTATTTTTTTTTTAATCACAGCATGGTTCTTACGTTTTTAGCCGCATGTAGATTCACATAACTGCGATGCTGACTTATATCCAAAAAAAAGTTTCTTTTCTAACGAGTATTATCTATTACATAACAAGTTACTACTAATGAAAACACACAGCCAAGACATACACACATCCAAAACTTCACTCCTCTCAAAAAATGTTTTTCTTTTTTTTATAGAAGACAAATTTAAGAATTATATAATGCACCATGCATGGGGAGATGCAGCACTTTGGCATCTTCTCCCCATCTCCATCATTCAGTTCCTGTGCCTTTTAAACAGTCAGTAGAGATCACAATGCAATGATTGTTTGATGAACACTTTAGTTTGCATGTTCTTCCCATGTCTGCATTGGGGTCTCTCATGAGCTGTGGTTCCCCTGAACGTTTTCTAATGGGTAAATGTTTGCCTGAGTGTGTGTTTGTGTCTGTCCTGTGTGGGACTGAAAACCCATCAGTGGTTGATTAACCCTATCCCAGCATCTTCTTGCTGGAGGTTGACATGATGCTATCACATCTTAATCTTTTAGGCTATACTTTAATTACATTGATGGTTAAACACTTCATTGGTTGATGCATTAAAGGTTTTATATTACCTTTATTCTATAAATTAATTTTGGCTTAATTTTGATTACGTTGCTGTATGGTTACATTGTGGCTATTTAAACAGAACAGTGCAGTGTAGGTGTGTGTGTGGGTAGTAGATGGAGGTGTGTATTCTGGTTTTGCTGTTTACTTGGCAAACAACTTGCACAAGTGATTCTACAGTCATAGGTGATGAATGCAATTCAGAATCCAAATAGAAGACTTAAAAAAAGGAACGTGGAAGTAAAGTTCAATAAGATTTCAATAAACTGCCTCAGTGTACTGTTTAAATTTTTCTCCTTAAAAAAACAACACAAGTTCTGATATTCAGCAAATGTGTTTATGGTAACGTGGATGTCAGTATGTTTATTATATGGCATATAATGGAAGCTCGGTGATGAAGGGTGTCAACAAAAATGACCATGTTGTATCTGTAAATCTGTAGTTCATGTTCTAAATAAAAAAAAAAAGAATGTAACGTCAGATTAAATGTCATTAATATCATTGTACAATTTCTTAAAACAACAATTATGAGATTAAACGACGCAGTTAACCCTGGTCAGTGATGAAAGCGCCACCACGTGGCATCGAATCCAGGGTTATGGTTGGTTCAGGATGTGAAGGTGTGGTTTGGCGTGTTGACATGTCTCAGTCTGACCCGTGTCTGGGACTTTACACCCGACTGACGTCCTGCAGACCGTGGAGGGACGCGGGACTCACCGATCAGCAATGAACCGTTACATTTTGGAATAAAACGGTGCAGCTGATGCTGCCGGTGTCCAGGTTCTCTAATATGACACCGGATCGCGGTGCCGACTGGACGGTCGTGGTTCTGACCTGCCAGCACAAAGACAGTGTTTATGCTTTTCACAGAGGTGAGATCGAAAAACACTTGTTTTAATAAAATTTTTACTAAAAAAGTAGACGCTTAATTACCATATGAATATTGACTTTTAGTTTGAAAATTTTTGCAACACACACACACACACACACACACACTCTAGGTTATTATTTCTGGCTTAAAACATTATAGATATATTGTATTTATTTAAATTGTGTAGGAAATGTAAAAGGTTTTACATCTAAGCAAAAACCGTGATTCGAAATAAACGATCACGTTCACCCTGTTACTCTCGTCTGCAGAACAGTTAACTCTTCGGAGGGGCGTGTCTGTAACTGCCCCCATACGCCCTACATAGGTGCATTACATAGGGCAAATGGTCTTTACGCGCCACGAAGTGCCCTTGCTATGTATACGAGGCACGTTTGGGATTCGGCCGGTTACTTTTAGCCCATTGTTTCCCTTAATATTTAACTTCCTCGCTGTTTCTCGTTTAGAGGATTAAAAAAAAAACGATGGCTTAGTGGTTTAGCACGTTCGCCTCTCAGCGCTAGGGATTCCCGGTTCGAATCCCCATCTGGGTGGAGTTTCCATGTTCTCCCCGTGTCTGTGTGGGTCTGCGGGTTCTCTGTTTTCCTCCCACAGTCCAAAAACATGGATCAAGTCATTGAATTCTCAAAACCTGCCCCATGTAGACAGTGTTTGTGTGAGTTTGTGCCCAGAGATGGATTGGCGCCCTAAACACTGGTTTTAATAAAGATTTTTTCCCCTGGATGGGCATGGGGAATATACCGCGACCCTAATAGAGGATAAAGCGGGTAGATAATGAATGAAAAGGTGAATCGAAAAAAACGATGGCTTCGAAATAAACGTTCGCCTCTCAACCTAAGGATTCTCTGGTTGCAGAATCCCCATCTGGGTAACTTTCCATGTTCTCCCCTAAGTCCGCGTGTCTGTAACTCCGCTCTCCGTTTGCCCCACATCCAAAAACATGGATAAGGGCAAATGGTCTCCAAATTTGCCCCATATAGAAGTGTGTCTTTGTAGTGATGTGTGACAGCGATGGATTGGCGCCCTGGCCGGGTGTATCTGCCCAGCGCCCGTTGTTTCCCCTGGATGGGCATATGGGGAACCCCCTCGTTGTTTCCGTAATACAGGTTAAAAAAAAAATGAATGAATGAATGAATGAATGAATAACGTTCAGTAATCTGATCGACGTGACCCTAATCAGCTTGTTTCCATCAGTAGATAAAACCTGTTAACTTTTAGTTGAATTTAAACTTGTAATTGCAGGTGACACGTAAAAAAAATGGTAGGCAAAAGTACTGGAGACATTTCTCTAATTATTAAATTCCGGTTCCTTATCGTCTCATTAATGTATCTGTATAAAATTAAGCATGTATTTACATCCTGGACAACTGCATGATTCCAACTCTGGGAAACAGTTTGGGGAAGGCCCTTATCTGTTGCACCATGGCTATGCCCAAGTGAACAGAGCAAGGTGTATATAAGGCATGTTTGCAGCTGTGTGCTTGTCAAAGAAAACAGAAAGTGTTCATGAAGCTGTTGTGTGTTGCAGAGTTGGAGATCCGACAGCGGCGTGGGCTCCTGCCCCCCACAGCTCTGCTGCTTACGGTTCCTGACCCACAGGAGCATGTGGGCAGTGGAGGAGCCACCCTGAATGCATTACTGGTGGCTGCTGAGCACCTCAGCGCCAGGGCAGGTTACACGGTGAGGGTCAGAGTCATGGAGTCAAGCACTGACCGCACACACTTGGACCTGTTGTACCACATCTTAGTTCTTAGCATTATTTTGCTGTTGAATTCCAATCTGAAATTAGGAGAACATGCCAATCCACACAGTTAAATGTGTATCCTCACTCCTTGGAATGCTACCTTTTTTCTATCCACTGTTTTATGTTCCTGGCTTTTGTTTTTTATATGTTGATTGAAATCACTGAAAATGAAGGTTCCACCTTGCTGTTCTGCTTTATTCTCCAGGTGGTGACGGCGGATGTTCTGTGTGATGCTCATGTTCTCATCCTGCACACGGTGAGAGGATGACATGCTCCAAAAGTTCTGCAGTTCTGTTTTTTCAATTTGTCAGCCTTTAGCAATTCATTACTCGTCCACTAGAGGGATCCACATTGGCTTATAAATGATATATATATATATTTAGTATTGGGCGGCACCGTGGCTTAGTGGTTTAGCACGTTCGCCTCTCAGCGCTAGGGATTCCCGGTTCGAATCCCCATCTGGGTGGAGTTTCCATGTTCTCTCCGTGTCTGCGTGGGTTTCCTCCGGGTTCTCCGGTTTACTCCCACAGTCCAAAAACATGGGTCAAGGTGAATTGAATTCTCAAAATTGCCCCAAATAGAGAGTGTCTGTGTGAGGGAGTGTGTGCCCAGCGATGGATTGGCGCCCTGTCCTGGGTGTATCTGCCCAACGCCCGAGATGTTCTCCCCTGGATGGGCATGGGGAACCCCACCGCGACACTAATATAGGATAAAGCGGGAGATAATGAATGAATGAATATTTAGTATTTAAGTTAACAATTTAGTAAGAAAATTCATTTGTGAGCTCACTCATGAGCACATGGCATCATAATGTAATAATCTGAATCTTAATGAGATACATGCTCTCACCTTCCTCCTGAGAAATAATTCAATGATGCCATCGGTTTCTTTTAAAAATGTTTTGTTCATTCAGCACCCCTCCCAATTCCCACCTGTGACCTGAATGCACTGTGTCTGAATGACAGGGCCGGGATTTTCCGTGGGATGGATGCAGCAGAGCGTTCTGCTGGTTGTCTGTTCCGGGAAACGAGCAAAAGTTTGAAGGACCAGTTTGCTGTTTAGATGTCTTGCTGGAATGTCTTTCAACCAAAGTGAGTAAACATCACCACCGTGAGCCTGATGATGTCACAATTTGGATTAGTTATTTAATTTCATTCCCTCGTTTAATTGGTGAATCAGCTGTGTGCAGGCTCTCCACCAGGGACCTGGGTGTGTAGCACTGACGCGATCCTGTGCATCCCAACCTCTCCAGGTTACCTGTCTAACACACACACACACACACACCAACACACACATTAACAGTTTAAACGTCTCTGCAGACATGTCATGGGATGGTTTTACTGGCGTTCGTGTCGTGTCTTTACCTGGTGATGTGTCTTTTGCTGCGAACCATGGAGTTTACCTGACAGACTCAGAGGTGGGTTTCTGGGAAATGTATTACAGGCTGTTTATACACTTATAATACGATTATGCACTTCCTGTGTTTATTTAATATTGTCTTTATTTTAATCTTAGATGCATGTATGAGTTATTATATGTATACTGTGTGTTTACAGGGTGGCGTGCGGGACATCATCTATCAAGGTGAGGAGAAGAGAATCTGCTCCACCACACTGTCTGATGGGAAAGTTCCTCTGGTATGAGATTTTTATATTTACAATTTTATCGATAACTTTAAAAATATCAGCTATAGATTGGCACCCTGTCCTAGGTGTATCTGCCCAGCACCCAAGACATTCTCCCCTGGATGGGCATGGGGAACCCCACTGCGACCCTAATATAGGATAAAGAGGAAGATAATGAATGAATGAACTTTAAAAATATGATGCACCTGATTGTCATAATGCCAGTTTGTTAAAACAAAATTTTGGTATAAATTTTGGTTCTGATTTTGGTATAGTATCATCATCATTGTATGGTTTGTGATGTCTATACATTCATGTTGGTTGCAGGTTTCTGGTCCTGTCTTTTTCTCCAGCTCTGTGTCTGAAAAGCTTCTACAGACTCATGTTACTCCACCGCTGGATGGATGCACTTACCTGGGTATGGATTCAGGAGCTCCACCAGTTCAGGTAGAACACTGAACATGTGTCTGTAAACTGTTCACAACAAAATCACTCACATTCTAGTAAGGTTATTTTCAGTCTTATGTATATTATAGCTGCTGCATGCAGTTTTAGATGTCGTATGTTATATATAATATACTGGGTCTGGGATTATAAAGGTTATAAAAACTTCTTGGGTCCAGTTCACAGATTATAAAACAGCTTTTATTTCAAAATAATTCAGATGGTTGAAGTACTCAGTGATATTCTTACGTCGATTCTGAAATTATTTGATTATATTGATTCCAGTAGGCGGCACGGTGGCTTAGTGGTTAGCATGTTCGCCTCTCAGTGCTAGGGATTCCCGGTTCGAATCCCCATCATGGGTGGAGTTTCCATTTCTCCCGTGTCTGCGAATCCTGAAATTATTTAAATATATTGATTCCAATAATTTTATAACTTTATTCTTTGTTAAAACTGATGTACATGCTGTTGTTTGGTTAAGAATATGGATTAAAATGCCTTTGATCTCTGTAGATCTCTCTGTTTTTGGATATCCTGAAGTGTCTCTGCTCAGACGTGACCGAAACACACTTTGTGAATGAGGAGCGAGCTGGCTGCAGTTCACCCCTGGGTCCACAGGGGGCGGCAGTGAAAAGTGCCCGTTCTGTACTTTGGAGGACTTTAAGAGGACATTCCCTTTCTTTGGGTATTTGTCTTAATCACGTTTTCATTCCTTGTGCAACCTTTCATTAAGTACATTTTTGTCCTCAATGCGTCCGCAGTGTATGTTCCCGATGGACAGTATGACTACATGACCACGTCAGGCAGAGAGCACATCACGCGCCTCACAGTGTCCAGGTCAGAAAAACACATTCTCTCCCATGTACAGGTGAGTACACTCATAGTACCCTTAAAATAGTACTAGATTGTTAATAATCAGTAAGTGAGAGGTGTATTGATCGCTGTAGGAGCCACGGCGTGTGAGTGACCACGCCCGCGTCATTAACAGCGTGCTGGAAGGAGATGTACAGGTTGCAGCAGGGGCAGTGGTGCAGCACTGCCAGCTTCAGGTTAGCATCACAGGCCTTTTTTGGGCCAAAATGTGGTGCAGATACATTATTTCAGTATAATTTTCTGTATTTTAGGGTCCTATTGAGGTTCATTCTGGGTGCCTGCTGTCTGGCTTGGATCTGAGGTCATCTCTTCATGTACAGAACCTTCCTCTGACCAGCGGGCTCATCGTACAGGGGCACAAGTTGGACCTGCAGGAACTGAAGCTCACGGTGTTTACTGTCTTTAGTGCTAATGACCGATTAGAGGTACGCTGTAACAATTAAATTCAATCTCAAACCTGCAAACTATTACTAGAGGGTTGCCAAATATTCAGACATTTACCTGGATATGGACATGGTCTCACTGTGTGCTGATGTGTGATGATTATCTGAGCTACACATCATTGATGAGCTTTAGTCTGGATGATGTGCGATTTTTTTTGATTTCAGGCCAACAGTGAAGTGCCGGCGCATCGTTCCTCGGTCGACCCTGGACTCATTTTTATAGCCGCACTGGAATACAGTAAGACCGATGAAATATTTGCTACTCCTAAACATTTAGGATTTCACAAAGAACCTCAGGCTCTCTCTGTGTGATTAACAGACCCGAGGAGCTGTGGGCGACGGAACGCGGCGACGGGCGCACTCTGCTGAACGCCCGCCTGTTTCCCGTGTTCACGCCCAGTAAAGGAGCAGTGGGGATAGAAGGTGTGAGCTTTCTTCTTGGTGGCTCAGACAGGACGGCAAGATGGAGATCGGCGTGGAGACTCTCCCTCAGGGAGGTGCTGTTGCTCACAGACCAGCAGGAGGAGCTACAGTGGAGGGAGAAGCTGCTGTTTAGTGCAGGGAGAAGAAGGGTAGCAGACACTCTGAGGAACCATGCAGACCTCAACCTGCTTCCCGCCATCAGAGCAGCGGTACTGGGGGGCCAACATGAGGAGCTGCTCAATACACTTGATTCTGGTGAGCGCTGACTTGTACACTGTCCTCGGATCTCTGAATAGGAATTATGTGGGAAATATATTTAAGAATATACGTCGTTGAAAACAGCGTCCGTACTTGGTGGGTTCCCACCAGGTTCTGAAGCATCAGAATGTCACTGAGGCTGTAGTTGTTCTCTTTCTGTCTGAACCTCAGTGGCTTCCAGCAGCAGGTCAGACCTGGGCATCGCCGCACGCACTCTGGCATGCATCGCCGATGTCCTGGGCTGCGCTGCCGGCGAGGGTCGGGGAGGCTTGAGAAGTGGACCGGCTGCTAATCCATCCTGGGCTTCTGCCTTTAACCTGCTGGAGAACGGTGAGCTGGAGGCGGGTGTCCGAGAACTGGCCAATAAGAGGGCTTCCTGGTTCAGCAGGTGAGATTTGAGGGGGGGGGGGCAGCACGTGAGCAGAAGTTCAATAAATAGCAATAACAATAACAAACTCACAAATCCAACAGACCTGATCTGCTGGTACGAGCTGCACGACACTATGAGGGGGCGGGACAGATCATTTTGAGGAAGGCGGTGATGTCAGCGCGGCAGTTTGTGCATGTCGGTGAGGGCGAGATGCCACCGATTGGAGAGTGGCAGGAAGTGGAGTGTCCCGCCAGACTGGACCTTTCTGGTGTGTGTTTCCCGAGGCCATGTCTCTCATCTGACCTCTTTCTGATTGGTTTGTAGAACAAACCGCGGGGCTGTGTTAAAGGAGTCATTTGATCTTTGTAGGTGGCTGGAGCGACACCCCTCCAATTGCATTTGAACATGGTGGTGCGGTGGTCAACGTGTCGATCAGGGTGGACGGAAAGCGACCGATCGGAGCACGAGGCCGGCGGATTTCGGAACCGCAGCTGGTGCTGGTGAGCAGCAGTGGACCCCCGGGCTGCGGCACGACTACACGCACCGTGTGCAAGGACCTCTGTGATCTGGAGGATCACTGCCAGCCTCATGCTCCTGGCAAGAGATTTCAAATCTCAGGGTGGATTGAATATTTAAAAGATTATGTTTGTAAAGGATGAAAGCCTGAGTGTCCTGTTGCCGTTGCAGGTGCTTTGTTAAAGGCGGTGTGTGTGTGCAGTGAGGCCGTGTGTTTGTCGTCGCCTCTTTCTCTGGAACAGCAGTTGGTACAGAAATGGGGGGGAGGGCTGGAGCTCCACAGCTGGTCTCTCCTGCCTCACGGCTCAGGATTGGGTGAGACCGCAGTGCATTGCGTTCAGACTGTACAGAACACGTTAGTTCTGGATTTCCTCATTAAAATGTTTGCCGTGTTCCCGGAACATGCTCAGGGTGTGCCACGTTGTGTCTGCAGGTACGAGCAGCATCCTGGCCGGTGCGCTACTGGCAGCTATGTACAAATGCACGGGGCGGAGCTTTGACACCACGTCCCTCATCCATGCGGTACTCCACCTGGAGCAGATCCTCACCACCGGTCCGGAATTGTATTCATTTTTATATTTATTTAAAGTTTAAACTTCACAGACATTGGTAAGTGTTCCTGTATTTAGGTGGAGGATGGCAGGACCAGGTGGGGGGGTTAGTAGGAGGCATGAAGCTGGCACGGTCCCGTGCCGCCCTGCCCCTCAAAGTGGAGGTGGAGCAACTCGCCCTCTCACAAGACTTTGTCGCTGCTCTGCAACAGCGTCTCCTGCTGATCTACACCGGGAAGACGCGCCTGGCTCGGAACTTGCTGCAGGTCTGAATCTGAGTGGTTTACCTACTCACACTCTGGGGGGGTTTAAAAATTTGGTCTTATAGTTGGTGTAATTATGTCTATTGCTTGGTAGGACGTGGTACGAAACTGGTACAGCCGCTTACCCTCCATTGTACAGAACGCAGAGCAGCTGGTGAGCAATGCCGAGGCCTGTGCTCAGGCCTGTACAGAGGGTGAGATTCATTTACATCTGATGGTATCAACTCGGCTCACTTCATCTCCTGATGTGAGCGGTCAGGCTTTAAAAACCATGTTTCCTACATTTCAACTCATCTCATCTCAGGCTCTTTATCCAAACTGGGGGTCTGCATCAACCATTACTGGCGGCAAAAGAAGGCCATGGCGCCAGGCTGTGAACCAGCGGCAATAAGAACCATGATGGATGCTCTGGAACCTCTGGCCTTGGACAAAGCCTCGCCGGGGCAGGTGGTGGCGGCTTCCTGTTTGTACTTACCCGTGATGCTCAGCAGGGGGAGACTGCACAACAGATCCTCAACAACACGCAGGTTCGTTTATTCATTTTATGTAATTAATTAATAGTAATCATGCTTTGTTAATAAGTATGTGGACACCTTATAAGTGTTGATTCATCCCAAAAGAGTGACGAGCTTAATGCTGGTGAGGTTTCTTCACACCTAAAAGTATCCAAGCGAATCATGGGGCAGTCACACTAAAACAATGGGCCTTCCCTAAATGGCTACATCTGTATCCAATGCCTCCTGAGCACTTAAAGTTCTTTTTTTTGTGGTGTTCTGAAGGGTCTCGGAGACTTCAGTGTGCACTCAGTACAGCTGGATATGGAGGGCATCACAGTGCTTCAGCAGAGTACAGGAACCACTGAGGCATCTACAGACTACAACCCGGGGTTCTGTCCTCCTCAGTGCTGAAAGGCTCTTATTCTCCTCTCTGGGCAGAGCTTAGTGGTTGAGTTGACAGGATGGATGGTTCAGCTTTTAACGAGATGCAAATAGGTACAAAGGACCAGTGTTACCATCAGCAGCACAGTGTCGTCACAAATGAACTGTAGTTTTATTATGACGTCATCGCTTCCTTCCTCACCGTTATCAATTTTTTACTCCACAACATGAAGGATAAAGACACTTTACAACCAACCACCCAACCACCTCGTACATCTGCCAAGATGTCAACACCAAAGAACCCAACATTAAGTCATGAGGCATTTGATTTTTTAACCAGGAGTTAATGTAGAGCAACCAATCAGATTAGATGAAATAATAAGGCTTTTGTTAATTTGACTTTATGGTACTTGAAGCGGTGATTTTAATTTGTTAAATTTGTTAAAATATGTTAAAAGGTCATTCATTTCATTTGATAGTTGTACCCAATGTCATCTGTAATGAGCAAAAAATAAATAATCTGCTGATATTCAGTAAAACAGAATAATTAGTCTAACTTTATTTACAAAAATATTTAAGCATGTTTATATTCATATAAGAATAATAAGCTTTGTGAATTTCTAAAACGTTGTCAAACCATCAGCTGGAACACTCCCGGAGTCCACTGGTTGAGAACTGATGCTCAAATGGGGAACAAAATTATTATAACAATAACATAATATATAAATATAACATAATTATTAACATATTATTGATGTTATCAATTAAATCAGTTTCTTTAAGTTCATAAAGGTCTTCAGTAAGAAAATCTAAGACAATTAGTTAATTTACTAATGCTTAAATCAACCAGCGGTCTACATTTCAGTATAAACGTTAGTTATTTAATGTCGCTGGATATAATTTTTAAAAATGTACTGTGTGTTTATGATGCAGTTTATTGCGGCCAAAAATAAAAGGAATCGGTTCTCTATATTAAAGTCTGAACATCAGAAACTTCATCCCTATAACGTCCAGTTCTCAAAATTTTATATTTACAAAAATGCGACTATGTATTTGCATCAGGGCGTTCAGCAAGGAGCCATTTTCCTTCAACCTGTAGAGACATCTGGCTGTTTTCTTCTCATCCAGCCGTTTGAACCCGACTTCAAATGTCAGCACGGCTCTTCGACGTTGGCCTGATGATCCAAAGACCCGAGGGGCATCATGAAATCTGGTGCGTATCAGGTCTGTTTGCCAGCCACAGTGGAGAGCTGGTCACGAATGCGACCCAGTCCATCCAGCATGGTGTCCAGTGTTTCTCTGCTCAGCTCCACAGTAACTGAAGATTCACAAGCGGCCCTGCTCACAGCAGCCGGGTCCTGGAGCTGCAAAACATCTCGTTTTGTCAGTCCAGCTTATCTAATGAGCATCGCATCTCGTTACTTTGTTGGGTGTTCTGAATGTCTGTGAGTCGTACCTTCATGTGCAGTATACAGGTGGGTACAGCCATCCGGCTCACGGAGTCTGAGGACGTCTTCATGTCGACCCTCCATTCCATGTCCACCAGCTGTGGCAGCGAGACTGTGAGAGTAAATCGTGTTTTTGTTCTTTACATTCTTGAAGTGAAATTAATGACTGGTTAAAAAACAGTTCCAAATTAAATTTAAAACTCACTTTGAGTAGCTAAAGCTTGATCTTTCCACGTTGTGCTAAAGACAAAAGATAATTATTTACTACTTAAACATAAAACTACTTTGAGATATAGAAATAAACATTCTGCAGCTGATTTGCCTTTGCTCCAGAAGGATCTTGGTTATAAGGTTTTTCAGGTTCGAGTGGAAGGATTCGGGGAAAACGGGCAGGATTTGTTCCGGCGCAGATAAATCCTTGAACATCACGTGATGGGAGAGTGTGTGGAATGCTGTCAGGACCTGGAAATATATAAAAAAAAAATAGGATTAAACACCAGAAGCAAAATATTGTTCCTTAATGTTTCACCTGCTATTTGAGTTGCACCTGCAGAGCTTCATGGCTGGACACAGAGAGGCTGTGAGCGGTGCTGTCGATCAGAGCCGGGGATTTGTAGGTGCTGGATGGATAAGTGTCTTTACATAACTGTCTCACGATATCTTTAGATGGAGCCTGAAATAAAATGAAATAACAGATAATAATAGAGTTGAGCCTCTGATGTTCCTCCAAATTACAACTGATCAAATCTTCCCATTTACTGAGATCTTTATTAATTAACGTTGTGGGTGTGCGAGTTGCCCTGGAGTGGATGGATCTTCCCCAAACTGTTGCCTGCTTAGTGTTCAAGTATTTTTGAGAATCAATTCAGGGTCGAACGAATATATAATAATAAACTAATAATAAACGATAATAAACTAATAATTCAGGGCGGCACGTTGGCTTAGTGGTTTAGCACGTTCTCCTCTCAGCGCTAGGGATTCCCGGTTCGAATCCCCATCTGGGTGGAGTTTCCATGTTCTCCCCGTGTCCGTGTGGGTTTCCTCCGGGTTCTCCGGTTTCCTCCCACAGTCCAAAAACATGGATAAAGTGAATTGAGTTCTCCAAATTGCCCCATATAGAGTGTGTCTGTGTGAGTGAGTGAGTGTGTGTCCAGCGATGGATTGGCGCCCTGTCCTGGGTGTATCTGCCCAGCGACCGAGACGTTCTCCCCTGGATGGGCATGGGGAACCCCCCCGCGACCCTAATAGAGGATAAAGAGGAAGATAATGGATGGATGGAAATCTAAACTAATAATACAAGTATAACAATATAGAAAATGTAATGATTTGTAGATCAGGGCGTTTTTTTCCCCCTTATTCGAGCTTCCTCTGCGCTTTTAAAAACCAGATCTTTAGCACTCTACGTGTGATTTAATGAGATGTAGATTTCAAACAGAAGTGAAAACGTCGATATTAATACGAACCTTTAAGAGAAGCTGCAGAGCGCTGAAATCTTCTTCTGTCAGAGCAGCCATCTTGTGAGCGTGACCGTCACGTGATCAGACTGCACACATGGGATGGAGATCAGTGAAAACTCACTTCTCTATTAAAAACCTCACGAAACGTTTTCTGATGTTTTATTCTGCTCTGATTCGCGCTGACTGCTTTAACAGCTCCCACTCTTTCTGAGGGGCTTTCTTTCTCAATGTTTTGGAGCGTCTCTGCGGGGATGTGGCCCATTTATCCAAAAAGCATCTCTGTTCTAATTCATCCCAAAGATGTTTAATAGATGAATCCTGTGTTTTCACAAAGCTGGAAGTCGTCCATAATGCCCGGCTCTGTGCTTTATACTTTATTTAATTGTGGGTGATACTAAAATTCAGTGATTAGTGTGTGTTAATAATTTTTTTTTTATTATTATGCAGTATTATTCATTCATTATCTTCCGTTTAATCCTTAATCCTCTACTAAGGTCGTTGGGGGGGGGGGGGGGGGTCAATGCCCATCCAGGGGAGAACATTTTAGGCATGGGGCAGATTCACCCAGGAGAGGGCCCCAATCTATCATTGGGAACATTCACATACTCTATGGGGGCAATTGAGACCATTCAATTGACTTTAAATCCATGTTTTTTGGACGATGGGAAGAAACCGGTGAACCCGGAGGAAACCCACGTGGACACGGGGAGGGGAACAGAGGCAAACTCCACCGGAGAACATGCTAACCACTAAGCCACAGCGCTGCTTTTTATGTAAATTCATTCATTCATTATCTTCCGCTTTATCCTCTATTAGGGTCGCGGGGGGGTTCCCCATGCCCATCCAAGGGAGAACGTTTCGGGCGCTGGGCAGATACACCCAGGACAGGGCGCCAATCCATCGCTGGGCACACACTCACACAGACACGCACGCATACACACTCTATATGGGGCAAATTTGGAAGAGCTCAATTGACTTGTTCCATGTTTTTGGACTGTGGGAGGAAACCGGAGAACCCGTAGGAAACTTACGCGGACGCGGGGAGGACATGGAAACTCCACCCAGATGGGGATTCGAACCGGGGAATCCCTAGTGCTGAGAGGCAAACACGCTAAACCACTAAGCCACCGTGCCTTTTATGTAAATCTAATAATGTCATTTATTTAAAAAAAAACATAATATAATACTATAATACGGGCGGCACGGTGGCTTAGTGGTTTAGCACGTTCTCCTCTCAGAGCTAGGGATTCCCGATTCGAATCCCCATCTGGGTGAAGTTTCCATGTTCTCCCCGTGTCTGCATGGGTTTCCTCCCACAGTCCAAAAACATGAATCAAGTCAATTGAATTCTCAAAATTGCCCCATATAGAGTGTGTGTGTGTGAGTGAGTGTGTGTCCAGCGATGGATTGCCCCCCTGTCCTGGGTCTATCTGCCCAGCGCCCAGAACGTTCTCCCCTGGATGGGCATGGGAAACCCCCCCCCCCGTGACCCTAATAGAGGATAAAGCGGGAGATAATGAATGAATGAATGAATATCTATAATACTATGCGAGCATTATGTATTGATAAATAAATTTAAAAAATAATTATTATCGTTTACACGTAACAGTAGATGGCGCGCATGCGCGCTGACGGTTCCTCGCGCAAGAAGAGGCTCGTGTCGGAGTGATGACGTAGCTTGGCCCCGCCCTGCAGCTTCCTCTTTCACAGTGGCACTCAGAGCGACACCATGAAGGCGTCCGGCACCGTACGTAACTTATACGATTTAAACACGCTTTTCTCGCTGCAGGGCCTTTAAATTCATCTGCGCCGCGTTATAAGAACACGGGGCATCACCCGAAGCCGTTCGCGGCGGTTGTACTTGCGGATAAAAGCTCTTATTGCGCGTCTTTCTCAGACTCGTTGGCGTTGCAACATGGCGGCGGCGGTGTGTGTTCGCACCATGTGCGCGGCGCAGCGGACCTCACGGTTAACTCTCCAAAAAAATATATATACTAAATATATTATTATATTTATTTATATACTAAAAAAAAAACACCTGTTAGAACACGTTGGCTGTATTAATAATTATAGGAGTGATATAAAGAGGAATCAGAGACGTCATGTCTTTGTACTTTTAAAAGTTCCTAAATGGTTACATGATACTATATAAATATCTAAATATATCATACTATAGCAGCGATTGAGGTTAATTTAACATTTCTTTATAATACTGACTGGTGGTGTTTAAGGCCAAGTCATTTATTGTGATCATGTATTCTGACTTGTAATGTTCTCATCTGTAAGTCGCTTTGGATAAAAGCGTCTGCTAAATGACTAAATGAAAATGGTTATTAATGATGTTCCACCTTTTATTTGTGGTTCCATCCCTGTGATGACACCTGATGTTCTCTAATGCCTTAAATCCATCTCGAGATTTATTATACTTGATCATAAGAATTAATGTGACTATAGCAGAACATGCAACACAACTTCAGAATCAGTTTTATTTTATTTTTTTATTTGATTTTATTTGGTTCGGCGGTGATGGTGTGTCTCTTGTAAATTGCAATTTACTGTATTTACAATATACAGTTATATTTACAAATAACAAATTTGTCGTACGATATGATGCATATGTATAAAATATATATGGGAAAGGTGCATTTATGTTGTGAAGATTATAAGCTGTTTATAAGTGTGATGGTGTTTTAGTGTACAGTAATCTTAACACAAACCCCACAGTATCTAAGTTTATACTCAACATTTCATTTAAAACAACGAGCCCTGGTTAATACTTATATTGGAAGCTATATAAAAGTACATTTTTGGTTTTAAGTCATACTCTGTATCTATTTTATTGCTCAGTACACGATACAATACACATCATAAACCTATATAGAACATTATTTCAATGTATATTCGTCGCATGTTTTGCTTAAGACTCTCACACTTTTTCTCGAGCCTTCATTGTTTCGCGAGCCTTCATTGTGAGGTTTGTAATCAAAAAGTATAATAACAGCATGCTGAATGTTTTAATATTTGTTGCGCTGTTCTCTATTGATGGGCAAATCTTATGCTTCCTTTCCCATCTAGCTTAGGGAGTATAAAGTCGTTGGGCGTCTGCTGCCTTCGGCCAAGAACCCAACTCCCCCTCTGTATCGCATGAGGATCTTCGCCCCCAACCATGTGGTGGCTAAATCCCGCTTCTGGTACTTTGTCTCCCAACTTAGGAAGATGAAGAAGGCTTCTGGTGAGACTGTCTACTGTGGCCTGGTAAGAACGCTGCAGTGATGTGTTAGAATGATGTTGCAGTCCAGAAACTGCATCTGAATCAGTGTTATTTAATTATTTAGGTTGTGATGTTTGCCCATAGCTGCTTCTTAATCCGTATCATTACATGTCCCCAACACAATAATCAGCCTACATGTAAATCAAATGTTTCCATGCCTTTTGAAGTGCAGAGCAAGACACATGGTGCAGTTGAGCATAGCTCTGTGTGCCTGTTTTTTTTTTTTAGGCGGTACAAATACTTTTTAAAGTTAAGAAACCCGCACACAAACCCAATGATCATTATTACTCTGTATAATGTTCTCGCAGTGTGTGCGCAAAGAAAGAGCACCTTGTCGCCTTTCACACGCTGTAATGTGCGACTGAAAGTGAATTCAAGGTTCGACATCCTTCTACTTTACGTGGTTTTATATCATGAAAAATTGTAAAGTGAAGAATCCGTCATATTCATGAGAAGTGAAATGAACATTCTTATATCTCCTTTCATTTTCAATCTCATGAGAGATGCTGTGTGTGTTTTGTACTTTATTATAAAGTGTTCTGTTTTATCGTTCTCAGGTTCATGAGAAATCACCACTGAAGGTGAAGAACTTTGGCATCTGGCTGCGCTACGACTCCCGTAGTGGTACCCACAACATGTACCGCGAGTACAGAGACCTGACCACCTCTGGAGCGGTCACCCAGTGCTGTAAGTACCGTGTCACATAGTGGAACTAAACAGGCATGGAGGTCATGGAAATGAAGGACCTGCACACAAACCCAATGATCATTATTACTCTGTATAATGTTCTCGCAGTGTGTGCGCAAAGGAAATGCACCTTGTCGCCTTTCACACGCTGTAATGTGCGACTGAAAGTGAATTCAAGGTTTAACATCAAACTGCTTTTGTACAAAATGTGGGTTAATTACTGAGGTGCTGAGGATGGGGCAGATGGGATTAATATTTTACATCATCACATGAGCTTAATCACATTTATGAATTAGTCCTTATAACTACTGTTTCTTTTTGCAGACCGTGACATGGGAGCCCGGCATCGTGCTCGTGCTCACTCCATCCAGATCATGAAGGTGCAGGTGATAGCAGCCAACAAATGTCGCAGACCCGCCATTAAACAGTTCCATGTGAGTTTGTTGGATTTTAGTTTTTTATTATTATATTTTAGTTACCTGTTAAGGTCAATACAGGGCCCCTTGGTGTGGGGTCCATTTGCCGCTCTCCGCTGTGGGATACCTCCAACATTTTGGAGCCCTATTATGAACATGGTTTAAAAATATATTTTAAATAAATATTAAAGTGCATACCTGAGGGTAACCACCGTTGCAATCTTCCTGTAACAGCATTCAGGTGGGTGAACATTCTCAGCTGCCATGTGACCTTAATAAACCCTTTGCATTGCATGCGATGTTGTTCATTCTGCGGGTCTCTCACTGGACTGATGAGGTCACCAGCTCAGTTATATAACCTGCTAGAAAAACCTGGCCAGATACCTCTTCCAGATGAAGTGTCATGTCTTTAAATCTGGCGGCTTTAAAAATCCTGGCTACATCACGTTAAGATCTGCAGAGCTGTTGTGTTCCGGCATAACGTTTGTTTAACGCCATGTTGTCCGTTTTACAGGATTCCAAGATCAAGTTCCCTCTGCCCCACAGGATTCTGCGTCGTCAGCACAAACCTCGCTTCACCACCAGGAGACCAAAAACCTTCTTCTAAAGTGTTTGCAGTCCTGTTTTCTGGGAAATAAAATGTTGAAACTACGTTGTTTGTTGATGATTTTTAATTCACATTTAGGATGTTATTTTAATGTAGTGGCCTTAAATCTTTAAACTGGTGTGAATGAGAACACTGGTTACAATGTGCTCCTCTACTGCACCCCACTCTGAATTCACACTCTGTTTTATTATAATAGACACGTCTACATGGTCAACATTATATAGACTGGACCTCTCCTCTGCATGTTGGAACCTGTTGCCTCCTGACACTGGGGTGGCTAAAAAGAATTGGCAGGAGTTTTAGTCCTCAGAAGATAGAGGGAGGGTTGAAGCATAGAATTGCAGATCAATAATATCAGTGTACAGATTAATTTTTATGCTAAATGTAACGGGCAGCAGGATGTTCTCCTTCATGGCTCAAAAGCCACTAGGTACTAGTTCTGATCTAGTAAGTGCTGTTTAACCTGATAAAGCAGTAAGCTCTCGAGTAAGTATTGGGCAACGGTGGACACAGCTCAACCACATTGAATTGTCTGGAAGTAATTTACGGTGGATTAGTGGTTAGCATGTTCTCTCAGCGCTAGGGATTCCCGGTTCAAATCCCTATCTGGATGGAGTTTCTATGTTCTCCCCGTGTCAGTGTGGGTTTCCTCTGGGTTCTCCGGTTTCCTCCTACAGTCCAAAAACATGGATCAAGTTAATAGAGTTCTCCAAATTGCCCCATATACAGTGTCTTTGAGTGAGTGTGTGCCCAGCGATGGATTGGCGCCCTGTCCTGGGTCTATGCCCAGCGCCCGAGACGCTCTCCCCTGGATGGGCATGGGGAACCTCACCGCGACCCTAATAGAGGATAAAGCGGGAGATAATGAATGATTAATTTAAATAATCAGACATTGATTGAACTTCTAACCTGAATAGTGTAATTCTGCTCTTGGACGTCGTCTATATGTTACAAAGTTATATTCAGTCCCTTATCCCCTCTCTATATTGGCAGCAAAAATCAGAATTCTTTTGCTGTAATATTAATATAATTATGTTACGTTTTAAAAATATGAATAGATGGGCTGCTCACATTCATTTGATCAGATTTTACGTTTTTACCACCTCTTCTGATAACCACACCTCAGATGAGACGCTTTGCTGCTTTAAAACGATTGGACCCATTAAATCTCTAGAGGAGGAGGCTGCTGGGAGAGGGGTGTGTCCGCGCCAGGTGTGGGCCGATTAGTGGGCGGGGTTAATTATGGCAGTCGGTGTTCACGTCCACCACCTGCACATGATCAGCATAATGAGACAAAAGTTTGAAGGTATGTTATTTATGGATATGTTTAAGCCTCGGCATATGTCCGTTTCTTTCTTGGTAGCAATGTTTACTAACTAACTATTTTTTAATTAGGTGTGCTAGCAATTATGTAACTTTATTAAAAGTTTGAATTGCGTTTGCGAGTTAACACCGCAAGAGGGCAGTAGTGATAACCACAGTTTAAACCATACACTTTCAGCTAACACCACAAGAGGGCAGTAGTGAAAAACCACAGTTTAAACCATACACTTTCAGCTAACACCACAAGAGGGCAGTAGTGAAAAACCACAGTTTAAACCATACACTTTCAGTTAACACCACAAGAGGGCAGTAGTGACAACCACAGTTTAAACTATACACTTTCAGTTAACACCACAAGAGGGCAGTAGTGAAAAACCACAGTTTAAACCATATACTTTCAGTTAACACCACAAGAGGGCAGTAGTGAAAAACCACAGTTTAAACCATACACTTTCAGTTAACACCGCAAGAGGGCAGTAGTGGAAAACCACAGTATAAACCATACACTTTCAGTTAACACCACAAGAGGGCAGTAGTGAAAAACCACAGTATAAACCATACACTTTCAGTTAACACCACAAGAGGGCAGTAGTGAAAAACCACAGTATAAACCATACACTTTCCGTTGGTTCGTGAAGAAAACACACAAGCATTGTATTCCCTATATTTATATCTAAATATAGATAATAACGATCTTTTTTGGATTGTTTAAGCAGATGTTTTTATTTATTAAATAAACTGTATTTATATAAAGCAAAGCGAATGCTCCTCAGCGACGTCTGGTTTACGAGTTGATTTTGTTACATTGTTTTGAGCATGGCTCGTTTTTAAAGTCGGTTTTAAAACTTGCAAACCGTGTAAAATGTTTAAAAGACTTCAGATTTTAATAACGACACACATAACGCTGTATCCTAAAGTTATTTACTTAATCACTGTTCGATTCATTCCCGTGGTTGAAGTTTTTGTGTGACAGTTACATTTTAACACCACAAGATGGCAGCATTGATTTATTGTTTTCACTTTTAACCGTGGCGGCACGGTGGCTTAGTGGTTAGCACGTTCGCCTCTCAGCACTAGGGATTCCCGGTTCGAATCCCCATCTGGGTGGAGTTTCCATGTTCTCCCCGTGTCCGCGTGGGTTTCCTCCGGATTCTCCGGTTTCCTCCCACAGTCCAAAAACATGGATCAAGTTAATTGAGTTCTCTAAATTGCCCCATATAGAGTGTGTTTGAGTGTGTGAGTGTGTACCCAGCGATGGATTGGCGCCCTGTCCTGGGTGTATCTGCCCAGCGCCCGAGACGTTCTCCCCTGGATGGGCATGGGGAACCCTACCGCGACCCTAATAGAGGATAAAGCGGGAGATAATGAATGAATGAATGAATAACTTTTAACCGTGTGCCTTCACTCCGGTTTTTATGTTGAAGGGAAATAAAGTCAGTTATTACGTAACAAGTTGTCAGCCATCAACAAAGTCATTCTGTGATTTACACCTACATTCATTCATTCATTCATTCATTATCTTCCGCTTTATCCTCTATTAGGGTCGCGGTGGGGTTCCCCATGCCCATCCGGGCAGACACACCCAGGACAGGGCGCCAACCTTTCGCTGGGCACACACTCACTAACGCATACACACTCTATATGGGGCAATTTGGAGAACTCAATGGACTTGATCCATGTTTTTGGACTGTGGGAAGAAACCGTAGAACCCGGAGGAAACCCACGCGGACACGGGGAGAACATAGAAACTCGAACCGGGAATCCCTAGCGCTGAGAGGAGAACATGCTAAACCACTAAGCCACCGTGCCGCCTGATTTACACCTACAGAGTGTTGTTGAATCCTCCTAAACAGTGTGTTCTTAATCGATGTCATTTGTTCTCATTTATTTTAAAGAGCGTTGGTGGGGGGGGGGGGTGCAGACTGGACGGTCTGCAGCATTGATGGAGCCTTTCCGTTATTTGCATATTTATTGCAGAACACAGGATCCATGGTGCATCTGATGCACATCATCGTTCACGTGTCGTCAGGTTCCAGCCCTGATTGCGGAGATGAGAGTGTCTCAGACCTGTGGGCTCGTGTTTCAGCAGCTGTATTAACCTGTATGAACTCCTTCTGACCAACGCTGGGTCAGTGTGGGTGGCAGGTGTTTTGTGGACAGCAGTGAGGTGCAGGATTATGGCAGGCCCTGTGTGTTTGGATTCCCTCCTGGGGTCTGGGCTTTCCAGGAACCTTGCCTGAGTAAAGGTGGCAAGCCTGAGCCTCAGGCCACAAAGTCCACAGCGCATAAAGGCTCTTAGTTCAGGCGGCGGCAGGCTGGCCGTTGTAGCTGAGCGTGGAGGTGTGGATTTGGTTCGTGTGTTTCATGGATTAGATTTAATAATCTGTTCAGAAGTCACATGGCAGCTGATTACCACTGGGGTGTTTACACTACACCACAATACTCAGTACTACTCAGTAACGATTAGAGACAGGCTCACTTTGGTGAACAGATAGCAGAATGGACTCACTCAGTCGGACGCTCTGGTGATTTTTCAGAGAAAAGTCCACATACTTCTGCCCACATGCACCGTGAATAAATAATGACTGCATTGTGAACGTGACGGTTGATTAAACACCATTTTTCCAACACAGAAAGGGTCTCATCCGCTCATCCGAGTCTGAAGGTCAGTTGTCCAGACTTTTGACCTCTTGATGTTTTGTATTTGCTTGAAAATGCCGGTTCTATTGGTTCTTATTGGAATTCCCTCCGAATCTGTTGCCTCTTCAACTTCAGATCAGTTGAAGATGCGTGTGTTGAATTACCCCAGTGTTTGCAGAACACCTCGTGTTGGGGGGTGGGGGGGTATTGAGGAAGCCAAAACGGCCCGTGGCAAATACAGAACACATATTCATAGCATTTCAAAATTCTGCTGTATGAAAAGGCTTTATTTGGCGTAAGATTGCTTGGGTCAGCAGTGTGGCAGAGCCAGGAGCGTTTCTTACACCGTCCACAGGCGAGATCATGCTTAGCCAGCAGCTCTGCTCCTGTGGCAGTCATTATGATTGATTGGCTTTTAAATTGCCCGGCTTTCGGGAGCGCTTCATATGACATGCAATAGAAAAGCACAGACCTGAGCCTTGGACTGTGATGTGGTATTTGCATAACACGCAGACCAAGCTAACTCTTTGCTTAAGTCCTGGGTTTCAAGGCCTTTAACTTAAAACCTCCCATGAGTTACTGCCCCGGGGCTGATATCCCACACCACAGAGCCACCAGTGAGAGAAAATCAACACGTCCAAGGATTCCCGCGAGCAGTGCAACACGCTATACCCCGGAGAAACACTTTACCCTCGACTGTGTGATCCTGAGTCTTCATTAAAATACGTCAAGTCTAAAATTAAGCTCAATTTAAAACATGGCTTCAGTAAGTTTAATACAGACACTGAGCCAAGCAACACACTGACTCTTATACATGTTTCATATTATTTAATACAGAAAGGTTTCCTGAGGTGACCAGAAGTATGAACACCCACCAGAAACATCTGACTTTGTTGGTAATCCTATTCTAAATGTTTTCCCTGACTGTCTAACAGGTCTGTGAGCTCTGAGCGCTCAGCCTGACCTTGGCAATTATCAGCGGCGTCCACTTATTTTTGACTGACCTCATCTTAAATGGTTGCATGAGGTCATAAAGCCTTTTAAACACTTACTGCTAGACCGGAGAGGCGAAGACAGACTGACCGAGCAGTCAGAGGAAGCCTCTGGAATCCCTTTGCCGTCGCGATAACGAGCAAATTGATTTAAAAGCGTCTTTAAAATCAGCAGTTGACGCAGAGAAAGGCAAAGACCCCGAAACGTTCAGCTGAGCTCTAACAAGCTGCCGAAGTGGCTGGCGGCTGGTTCTGTGGGCTGCACCCATGCATTAATGTATAGTAATAAATGGCCCAAAGTACACACGCGTCGGCCGTAGGTCCATTTGTCGAAGGGCTGCGAATAGCCCACGGACCGCAGGCTGAGGAGCTGGAGGTTAATGTCTTGCAGATTTGAGGCTCTTTTTTTGGGAGGTTTGTGCTCAGAGTCAAACTTGTACTCTGTTCTGCTGCAGGTTTGCATACCCCCCCCCCCTAAAAGAATAAAAAATGACAAAAGAGATTTTAAAAATGGAAATAATATATATTTTAATGCCATATCTTTTTTTTATAGCGGCAGCTCACAGCAAGAAGTTTATAAGGTAGATTAAAAGGCAATGCAGACATGGTCTGTGTAAATTCTGTATGTTCTCCCTATTTATTAGGGTTGTATTAGTTAAATTTTAAATCGCTTATTGGTGGATGTTTCTCAGTACTTTTTGTCTGTCGATGGACTGGTGAGCTGTCTCCAAATTTTGCCCGATCCATGCTGGGATAGGCCGAATTACCCTTCACACGAAGCTAATTAGGATGAGGGGCTATTCGATAACCACTCAAATAAAATGTATGGACCCTTTACAGAGCGACAGTCATGCGAGGGCAGAGCTGTTTCTGCGGCTTTGGAGGGCCGATTGTCTTTGATGTCTTTGGTTCACTGGAGCCCAAGTGTCTGTTAACCCAGAGAAACAGAGGGGTGTGCTTTTTTGGTGATATAATGTACCGTTGTTTTTGATGGACCCCTGCGTTGTTATTTAGTTTGCTTAGGAAGACTTTCCACCCCACAATCAACAGTCCTGATTTCTTAAGAAATGTGCAGCGTTAACATTCTGAAATAAAGCCGGCATTATCAGGAACCCGGCTCCTGGCCCGCCGTGCGGTGAGGGGGTTGAGTACAGTAGTTGTAGTATGTCCAATTGACCCCTTATTTTTTGCACTAAAGATTCAGCCGTCTTTCCACAAATGGATTTTTGATCCATTAAGGAAAAAAGAGGAGAGAAAGGAGGCCCTGCCTTTCAGGTCGACAGCAGGGGAATTCTGGCACGTGTTGCCAAGGGCGACCGCAGGATGAACAGAGGGAAAGTCAAGCTTCTCTGGATCGGAGCGCCACAGTGGCGCTAAAATATATCTGCCTCCTGATTTTCACAGACAAGTCAGAGGAAAAGAGAGAGTGAAAAAATGCACTGCAGCTTAAATTAATGTTCTGCATGTTAAAAACGCCGCGAGCCTCACGCTGTCGTCCACGACGGGATGATGTCGTAAAACCACGACTGCCGTGATGAAGGAATTCTCATCTTCATCATCTTTATCGTTTTCTCATGAAGATCTTTCACCAGCAGCACGCTATCGACGAGGCCCGGGGCCCGAGGCTCAGATGTTGACGTCGTGCTGCTTGTAGCTTCATTTGGTGGGAGGCAGGATGAGGCTGACGAACATGAGATCCACGTTTAATTCGGGTCAGGGTTGTTCAGAATCCGGAACAGGGATCCGTGTCATTCTGGCTCATCTTGCCCCTGGAAGAACAACTAAATCCGTTCAGCGGAACCAGCCCAAAATCACGCCAAGGTTTCTGCTAAAATGTGTGTGTGTGTGTGTGTGTGTGTGTGTGTGTGTGTCTTTTAATAATACGGCGTTACCCAAAAACCACAATGTAAGAAGTCAGTCAGGACTCTTTAGCTCTTTAGCTTGAGAACGTATTAACTCTGCACATCTGGCTAAACCTTTATCACCTCATAAGAAGGTTATCTTCCGCTTAATCCCCTACTAGGGTTGTGTGTGTGTGTGTGGGGGGTTCCCCTATGCCCATCCAGGGGAGAATATTTCGGATGCTGGGCAGATACACCCAGGACAGGGCGCCAATTTACTCACAAACACACTCTAAAGGGCAATTTGGAGCATTCAGTTTACCTTGATCCATGTTTTTGGACTGTGGGACAAAAGCAGAGAACTGCTTAAAGTGTTCCACATTAAAAAAAAAAAAATCCTCCTATGTGTCACATGTTTGGTCTCTTCCTCTGTCGCCACATCTTTCCATTTGCACATCCTTCACTCCCCTGCAGTTTTGCAGTCTGTATAAATCTCGTTATTCATGCGAACCTGCACTTTCCTCAGCGATGCTCCTGCTATTTACACTTATCTCTCCTTCATTCCTGATGTTTTAATGTGCCAGATTGGAATTATTCATAGTAACAGCATCACAGTGAAGCCGCAGCCTCTTTTCATTCACATTGTGCCTGTACGCTGAAGCATCGTCTGATCAACCTAAAGCTTCGACTCAAACCCGGAGCCGATGCGCCCTCGGTCCGCGCTGCGGCGGCTGCGGGCTAATTAGAGCGGCATGGCCGACCAGAGCCGGGAGCATGTTGAATTAGAAATCCCAGAAACTTGGCCTGTAGGATTTGCCCACACCTCAGCGGATGCCGTTAATCCTATCAGCGTGCGTGAAAGCATGTGTTTGCCCTGGGAATTGGGGCAAATTATTCAATTTGTCCATTTTGAGAGTCATGTTTGGATAGCTAATTTGTGGAGGACTTTTCCTGTGGAGAAGAGAGCGACATGACCTCCCTCTAAATTCTAATTTAAGGAGCAGGAACGGGCGAGCTAAAATAAACGGGACAATCATGGGAAAAATTCTTCCGAATGGAATCCGCGGGTCCCTTGTAGTTGTACAAATAAAGCCTGTTTGAACTGTACCGCGCACTATGTGTGTTTTAAAGCTCGCTGTTAACTCTCCCCGCACTTTAAACATCAGCAAAGATGATAATAATTAGCCGAAAGAGTCCTGGAACCGTTCGGTATCGAAGCGTCGGACAGATCCGCTCCGACCTCATCCGAATTTAAGGCCAGGTTATCACGTTACCCATCTGGAAACTATAAGAGAAGGCAGAACAATCAGGACACCTCGCAGAATAAAAACACGGAACGCAGGGGATTTTCTTTGCAGATGACCGAAGCTGGGATCCTCTTTAAGTTCGTCCGCAGCCAAGAATTTACAAAAATAAATGAGTTGGGCTGCGGTTTAAACTGAAATATGATTTTAATCCCCGCTTTGTTTAACATTGCAATGCAATCACTTAAATCTGAATTGTTTTTGTAAGATATTAAGTTCTAGCTTGTTTAGCATGGTTCTAAAATAATTAAACCATGTTTATTGAGACAAATAAATGCAATTACACACTATATGGATAAAAGTAATGAGACCTTCATTAGTACAATACAGGTGCTTCATATAATTTGTTTTAGGTGTAAAAGTTTAAGCACCAAGCCGTTCTTCCAAAGACATGACTGTTTTATAACATGTTCTTGAACAAAGCAAGGTCCGTGACTCGGTTAAGTGGTCTGGCCTGAACCCTGGATGTCTCTCTCATCCACCATCAGTGTCCAACTTCACAAGTGCTCCTCTGAATGAATGAGCAAGAATTTACACAGACGCTTTCCAAAATTATGTAGAAACTGTTCTCAAAAGAACGGAAGCTCTCTGATATTAGATGATGTTTGTGAAGCAGGGAACCAGCTTAGAACAGAATGTCATAAAAGCTCTCGTAGGAAGATGGGTACCTACTTTATTGATTACAATTCCCAAAAAGGGAATCTCTGAGTGTGATTCTTAATGACTGCATCTCAAAGTTATTGTTTATGTCGTGTAGGATATTTTTTCTACCTTTATTGTGGGTGAATGTAAAAGTTTCGTTTCCATAATCTTTGTTCCAGCCTTTCATTTTGACTCTTAACGTTTATGTTAAAGATCTGAATATGAGGTTTATCATTGTAGACGAGTATAAAACGTTCCTTTAACTGTACAGAAACGATTCTGTATTTATTATTTTATTTATGGCTCGTCTTACATGTTCAAAAACACGACTGCACGAACGCAAACGGCGACCGCGGGGCAGGAGTGCACCAGGGGCAGAATAATGCATTAGCCATAATGAAACGTTAATCAAAATGAATGTTCCTGCTGACAGTCCCTGGGAGAAATCTTGAAGGAATATCTTGGAAACGGAGCGAACGCAAAAACCTCAGTGCGCCAAGTTGAGAGCCAAACCGGTTCCCCATGTTTAAGTGAAAGCGTTGACAGCGTTTTACGCCGTTAATAAATAGCACAACGTTTTGACGTATTTATTACAAGCTGACAATACCAGTCAATGTTCAGTGTTAAGACCTTATTTCATAAATACGCAGTCTGTCTGTCGTTCCGCCGTCACAACTTTCAGGCTAAACATATGATTTATTTTATTAGGTAACAAAGTTAAATAATATACCATACCTGATTTTGTCTGTGGAATGTTTGGATGGAATCGATGGGAAGGGATAATGTGGGACGGGGGAACTAAAGAATGAACTTCAGTTCCTTTGGTTTAACTTCAAGTTCAATGGGAGAGACGGTGGGAGAGAGATATTGTTGCTGGCTGGCGTTTGGGTTTTACCCACCGCACTGAGGTTTGCATTGTGGGCATGAAGCTGGCATCGGGAAAATGTGTAGCACTGTAATAGAGGCAGATTGGTGAGAGGTGCCCTTGGAGACCCTCAGCTTTTTGGCTTGTCCACAAAACATGCTGGAAAATGCTCTTAATACATTCTCACTCTCTCTCTCTCTCTCTCTCTCTCTCTCTCTCTCTCTCTCACTCTTTCATAATAATACATCTCATAATACATCTGTTTTATTTTTTGGCTGGAAGAATTTGTTTCTTCTGTAAACTTGTAAAATTTTATAAAGAGAAGGAATGAAACAAATACGTATAAACTGTATCTATACAATATGAACATCATGACACCTACACCATACACCTACAGGAGCTTCAATGACAGATTCTTTCTAGATTGCTCCTTTCTTTGCAGCTGTAAGAGCTTCCAATCTTCTGGAAAGGCTTTCTACAATAATGTGGAGTGTCTGTGAAAGGTCATTTGTGAGGTTCTACGATGTAATGTGTGAAATGTGAGCGTGACCCGTTGCCGCACGGAACCTTTATAACCAGAACAAGCATCCGAGAAAACAGCAGGGAGTTCAGTCAGGAACCCAGGTCTGTGGATCGACGGGGAGTTTTCAGTGCAACCTGAGAGGGTGACAAGGCAACCGCATGCTGAAGAACCACTGGGACTGTCACTGAAGAGAACAGTGAGTTTGACTAACTGCTTCCCCTCCGCTTCAGGGCTGAACCCCATCCTTGGTCTGGGAAATGCTGTGTTGCTCTGAATGAGGGCCTCTGTTTCCCTGCTCCAGCACCTGCCACCCACCATGTGCCCCACATCAGCTGGACCAGCGGCCTGGTTCAAAACCCTTCTTCACCCTGCTGGCTTTTGATTAGGGCTGTTCAACCTTCAAACTGAATCTTGGTGCAGGACAGAACTTGTTCAACTTCAGGTAATTTATAAATGTAGTGCTTTTTATAATAGTACATTATAGTCACAAAGCAGCTTCACAGTTTTATAAGCCTTTAAACCCCCAAAGAGAAAGCCGAAGCGAGAGTGGCAAGAAAAAACTCCCTGTTGTGTTGTTATTTTAAGGAAGAAACCTTAGGAGGACCAAGACTCAGTGGGGGACTCATCCTCCTTCAGCGGCCAGGCATCATCAACTTGTATATCATATAGAAAGGAGCCATGATATACGCTCTAGTTCACAATAATCTGAATATTAAGCCACAGAACTTTATGTTCAGTAAGTTTGCTGTTGGTGTTGGTGTTATTTTAGAGTAATGTGAGACTCACAATAGGATAAAACCAGATCCACTCCAATCCAAAGTGCATCACCATCACGCTGAGGTGCAATTAATTATTCATTTAGTTTCATTCCCCTTCATATCACCTCTTCTATACACGGCCATTATCAGCAGCTTGGGTATATCAGAGAAACATGGATCTCAGGAAGTCGACTGATTGACAGAAACACTGAACAGGGCAGCAATAAAGTGGTAAACTCAAAGTTCAGAGAGAAGAACAAGGAGTCCTGCAACACTTATTATGAGCCCCAAGAGAGTCTTCATTTTAGCGTTATGAAGTCAGTCTGGCATTAACGTGAAGAGTCAGAGAGCCAAAATCTGCAGGAGAACTGTGACAGTGACCTAAAGGTGCAAAAGCAAACAACAGCAAGAAAAAAAAACACCAGAACCAAAAGAAAAAGCACAAAACCCAACATTTAAACATGAGAAATCATCTAGTTTGTGAACAAATTTCGAAACTTGGCTTGTCTGAGTGTGTGAGAGTGGTTAGTCTGTGGTGTGTGTACTGTGGGATTTGTCTGTGGTAAATCTTGTATTGGTTTTTCGCTTCTGTTCCCTTTACATTGTGAACAAGTGTCTGCACGCTGAGGGCTTCAATAACGCGATCCTGGGGAGGAAAGCGTCCAGCGCCTGGCACCGTCCTCCACATCGCATCCTGCGAAATTTTAGTGGTTCTACTTTAAAAAAAAACAAAACAAAAAAAAAAAAAAAACAAATCAGCAACACAAGCAAAACCAAAAAGTCAAACCTAAAGACCAAAAACACCCACAAGTCTGGGATAGTTTCAAAACTGTTGCAACAACAAGAGCACAACATTTTGGAGATTCTCAAAAATCATCATTCCTGTTGAAGGACATTAAAAAGTCGTTAGGAATAAACACATGATCTGATTTTTTTGGCCATCATGCAAAAATTGCACACACACAAACAATGGTTTTGTGCTGACGCAGCATTAATCAACATGTTTTAATGTTTCTAAATGCCTTTCAAATTTAAATTCCATTGATCAGTTGAACAATGTAATAAAATACGGCTCATCCTCAGACCTCAATTAAGTGTGGTTTTTGAAATCCTCGTCCTGTATGTCACTGGTTATAATGCAGTATGAATGGAGAGCTTATGGATGGTGTGGATGAGTGCACCAGTTAAATGCTGTATGTAACCTTTATGGGAGTAGTTGGGTAAATAGATCGTATTTACACTACACTGAATGGTCAGACTGTATTTCATGTCCTGGGTCTTTCGGTGACAGCTTTAAACCGGTGTGGTCTCCGCTCTGCTATTAAAACAGCACTTCCTTCAGTGGATGAAAAATGTCAACTAGATTTTTATGCCGTGCTCTTACCAGCCACTTTATTAAAAACATTAATGTAAGTGCAATCACTCTGCAAACATTCCGAACACAGCAACCTCAGGCTGGAACCAGAAGGTGCCTGCCAAAAATTGTGCTTCGGATAAAATGTGATGCTACTGCAGAGCTGTACAAGGAGGATAAGAGTTTAGAACAGAACTGTGGCAGAACCAGAACGTAGTCCTAGTCTATGGACATAAGTTTTCCAAATTTTGGCTGAAATGATCCTGCAGTTCCTCCATGAGTAGTGAGGTGGCGGTGAGTGCAGTGAACTACATTACCCAGAATTCATGTTAAATTGGTAAAAGTTAAAGGGTGTTTGTATATAGGTTAAAGCTTCAAAGTGGCATTCTCACCTTTATGCTGCTAACTCTCAGGTTTACTGCAGTCCTTTGTAGCTCCAGGACCATTCAGAAACCTAGCTGTCGGCAAATGTGTTAATTCACATCCCCCCCCCCCCCCCCCCGTGCGCTGACCCCCGACCTACATTCGGCTAAAAATATTGTAGGTTAGTAAACAAACGCTGATGAACTGCGACAGTTCACATGTGCATCATTCACGGGTAATTACAAGAGGGTTCGGAAAGGCAAAGCGAGTCGAGCCGGTGTGTATTTTTCAGATGTGTTGAGAGCACAGCAGACGCCTCGGCCTCAATCTGTTTCCAATGTTCATGTCACTTGCTTTAAAAAGTAAATAAAGTTCAATAAATGAACTAAATAAAACACACATGAGTGCGAAGGAACAAACAGTCCCCTTGTAATCGGACCGGCAGGCAATCCATCACCTCACACTTCGGTCTGGAGTTAGTTTTTTTTTTTTTTTTTTTTTTTTTTTGTTATTGCAATATTTGAATTGTTTTAGAAAAGTATTTAGCAAGAAGAGCAGAAACACTGCGGTGTGAGGTCCCTCATTACCTTCACACTTTCTTCTGCCAATTAGCTAATGACAAGATATATGAATTCACTAAATGCCATACATTTCTCCTACCTCTCATGGTTCATTAATGATGCATACATCATAGGGTTAACTTATGACATCTACAGATGGTCTATGGTGGTGGTCCAGGTCCTTAGTAAGCGTACAGCATCTCTTGGGAGCCTTTACATCACCAGGAGTATGAATGAAGCATTCATCTGTACCTGTTTGACTGGAATTAAGCACACAGAGATCACAGAGTTTACAGAGCCTGTGTGAAGAGTGCTGCAGTGGGCTCCCCACGGGGCTGGATTTCGGACAGTTGCAGCCGTCCTCCATGAGTGGGGATCATCTTCTATGTTGGAGGAAGTAAGAGTGCAGAGAGGCAGCGGTACGGCTCCAGGCAGAACAGGAAACTTAGCCGAGCTGACCACAGCCTCCAAAGAAAACACTTTGCCTCATGGCAAAATCAGAACCACATGTGGGCAAAAAACAGGGAAGCAGCAATAATGGAGAGGCTCTGTTTCCTCTCTGGTGATTGGCTATGCCTTTGGGAACTGGCGCTGTGCAGCAGGACAGTCAAGGCTTAGGTGGAGAGGTGTGGAGTGAATGAGTCAGTCAGAGTGCGAGTGAAGTTCAGCTTCGTGAGGTCCCGCATAGGGAGTCTAAGGTCCTTTTTAATTACACAATTTGCTTCGATGTTCGGGACTTGGAACCCTGGACAGTATGTTTTCCACTGGCTACCAGTCCAGTAGCTTATCAGTTCTGGTAGAACGCCAAAAAGACTAACAGGAAAGTCAAGTAAAGGATCAAATGCATTACATGAAAAATACGGGTAAAGAAAAAGACCCCATTAAACCTCACTGCCGCCCAAATCTGCTCCTCTCAGGGTTTAAGGTCTTGACTGGGCTTGTGGAGTTTTGGTTTCTTATTGGTGGAATAACATCCTTTTTGGTCTTGAAGGCTTAAAGTTTCTTTTTTTTCTCAGGAATAGAGTACATCATAGGAGAAGGAGTAGCCCTCTCTCAGAGGCTGTGGTCTTTATTTGGGTGGTGGTAGCTGTGGTTGAATGGGTGGCGTACCAAACTGTTAGTGGTGGACGCATGTTCTTTTAGTGGTGAAGTCTCATTCTCTTAGTGATGGAGTAGTGGTCTTTAGTGGTAGATTCTGAGAACCATGCCAAGAACCTGGGTAGATTTACTTAAAATAAGTAAAAACTTCCCAATAGGCAGGCCCTATGACCTCATCGTGACCTCATGACCTCAGCTATCACAACAAAGCCATAGGGCTCTGCTATTAAATCATTTATCACTCACATCCTGGTCTACAGGGGTGAAGTATCGTTATTTCAGTGTTGCAGTTGGAGCACCAGCATCTAAATCAGTGTTTTAGTCTCTTAGTGGAAATAAATACCTGGAAAACAGCTCAACTTATTCTTTGGTTTTAATAATGTCTTGATTAAAAGAGCACTCAGTTAATTTTCCAAGAAGGCTGCAAGTCTTCACTGCTGAAGTTTTTGCCAGTGATGGCAAAAAAAACCCATGACAACCTGCAGCATGGAACTGGTGTAAATGTGTTCACCATTAGTGGCAGGCTTCCCTTTATTGTGCGACTTTCGTTTCAGGTTTTCTAGCGGTGGCAAAAACCTTTAAAAAAAATATTTTTCTCACCACGCATTAACAAATTCTTAAATATGAGACGTATGCATGTGCTTTTCACTTCTTTTCATGTATGCAAAAGAGACCCTAAGATTCTAAGAGCTCGAATTATTAAGGGTAAAATTGTATGCCAAGGGTGATTCATATTTACAGTAAAGAAAGACGTTCTCGACAGAAACATACTTCTCCGAGATAGACATTTCCAGAAGGCCCTTTCTGTTCAGTATGACTGTATCCGGGATCCAATGGTTTGGTGAGCTGGGTGTGGAGAACCTTCAGAGGCCTGTATTGTGTTGTAGCATAAGCTGCTGCTTTATCTAGAATAGCCATATGTAGAGAGAGGGTGTGTTCACCTGTAGGAAAGTCCACATTGGCGGTGACTGGTCTGGTGCAAACCAATGGCTCAGTGCAGGACTTGTGAGTGAGCTCATTGAGTCTAAATATAGTCTGGTTTTGATTAATGAGCTCTAGATGGTTATGTTCCCCATGAAAACACTTGGCAGGTGACTGACCTATTTTGCAGGCTCGTGCCGGTGGTGATGGTGGGAGTCATGAGGTCGAAGTCTGGTTACCCTTTTGGGGATATTAACGTGGGGCTCCTCATTCCGGCTATCCGGTGGTGCATTGCCTGAATCCGAGGGGAAACCCTGTGGAAGCCGAAGCACCATTAGGAAAGCCGAGCGTGGACTTAATCTGCTCAGCAGCAGACTACCATATGGAGAGAGAGAGAAAGAGCGTGAGAAAGATGGGCGCGAGTGAGACGGAGATAACGAGCGAGAGTGGGTGCGAGAGCACGATCTGTCTGTCCTCACAGCTGGTCAGAGGAATGTGTTTTAGGAAAAAGCAGCCGTTTTGTGAATTCTTGTTTGGTGTAAAACAGAGTTCAGTGCAAAAATAATTTTCGGAAAGGCAGAACTGTACACAAACTAACCATAAAATGAAATGTTTTTCACGGAAGGGCAAACCCATTACCATTTTATATTCACATTTCCCTTTGCGGAATTTAGCTCCATGATGGGGGAAACGGTACGTTTACACTTTACTTAGAATTTCTAGGAGCTAAACACCTTTCCGGCGCGTTCTCCAAATAGCGTGCACTTTCGCGCCGGGCCGCGTGTGCACCGCGTGCGTGGAGCGATGGCATTGGGCGGCCTGGCCAAATGAAATAATCAGGGCTCATTCCAGAGAGAAAAAATATGGAGGAGGAGGCGCAGAGTGGGCGCAGGAGAGACAGGCAGACAGCAGAGAGGTTTATGGGTCATGCCTGACAGTTCAGCAGACCAAACCAAAATGTAAAAGAGCAGGAACCCATGGCAGATGGAGTTCAGACACCAGAAGGCCTTGCGTCTACACACGTGATGCTCTGAGCTGTCTGTACGCTTAAGGCCTGTACCCCATTTCTGACCGGCCAGTTATTGGCGTTCCTCTCCTCTCTATTTGCAGACAAGAGCTCATTGTAATGAGTCTGATGTGTAAAACAGCTCCTTCATGGGCTGCTTCCTCTCCGTCTGCCAGCCGGGATGAGAGGAGAGAAGCAGCTCGTCGTCAGACAGCTCTGGGAAGTTTCACAGCAGACGTACTTATCGTCCGGGCCGCTGCCATTTGTGCAGCCGAAACCGGGGCGTCTGAGGACCCGGGGCTCCTCGGTGTCTGACGAGCCACTCGAGCGAGCGATCCTCCGTGCGTGAGCAGCGAGATTACTCAACTTTATGGCATGTATAAAACACGCCGGCTGTCGTCGTCGGGAGCAATTAATGGCAATATCGGTGATATCATCTTGACATGACAACAGCATATATCAGCAAAAGCTCAAGTTAATCAGGACGCCTCGCCGATGAGCCATCCGAGGCACAGAAGTTTCCGATCCCACCTCCAGCTTCGGTTCCCGTTCCCTGGCAAACCAATAAATAAAAGCCGGCTGGCCAACGTTTTACAGAGTATTACAAAACATTAGAGAACACATATAAACAGGGTGCAGAGAGTTATTATTCTCCATTTTCCATTTCTAAAAGGGTCATAAATTTTTATCTGTAAGATGCAGCCGGGGTGAAGAGCAGGAGGCGGACGGAGGAAAAGATGCTGATCGCGCCGGCTTTGTATATTTCTTGATTATGTAATGCTCACAAAGTGTTTGCACAGCATTTGGAGTGTGCGGACGCTCAGGCGTGATTTTGTCAAATGACACCAGATATTTTGGAAGTGAGTTAATTAAGAAGATAATTTTAGGTTGCACCATGATACATCTCATACAGTTCTCACACGAAGGGACCCGAAAGCACCTCCTGCCTTATCGGTTGGCTTTTCTCCCGCTGATATTTACTAGATGATAAGGAGAGCGTGGAAGTTGTACGTGAGGTCCAGAACTCCAAGCGTCAATGAAACTCAAGCCTTCTGCTTTTAAGCAGCGGAGGCTAGCGGAGTGGGCCGATATTACAGCTCCCCAGATGTATGCTGCTTTTCCTGTCTTGTTGGTAATGAGTTTTCCAGTGCAGCGCTGTGGAAGGCCCGGCTTTTATGTTGCTCATTTACGCGTGTCAGTGCCAACCCACACAATCTCCTTGAGGAGAACAGCTCCTAGGAAGGCTCTCTCACAACAGGCCCCCGTCTTAATTGTTAATGATTTTATCAGCTGACAATTACTTCTCCCTTTTCAGGTTCCTCAAATAGCCTCAAACAAAAGCAGGTCAACTCCGGGCTGGGGCATTTATCTAACGCTGTTCGGGTTCCGTCTGCAGCTCTGGTTCTCTCCGACAGCTTGGGATGTCATAAACACAGAGACCAGAGTTGCTTCTGAGGACCTTAGAATCAGGCTGAATGGGGAGGGGGGGGGGTCAGTGTAGTAACCTGTCAGAAGGCCAAAAATTTGTACTGGCGCCGATCTGAGGATGTACTGCATTTAAAATAACATCATTACAAATGAAGTGTTATGCAACTTTATAAAATAAAAAAAGACTTTTTCTTGCAGCGGTGTTTATTGTTTACTGGAGCAACAGCAGCTTTAATGAATGATGGACAATATTATACAAAGCACCTTAAAGTAAAAGCACCCATGTGTTTACTCTGTTAAAACATCTGCTCTGCTGCAAGCATCCTGTAAACTGCTTATAAATATTATATTATAATATTATATTAATTAATTAATATTATATTAATATTATAATATTATATTAATATTATAAATTCAAAGTTTCTGAAAGAAGTACTTTTAGATGTTGGCACTTCTGCTTCATAGAAAGAATGACCTGGGTTCGATTAACAGTTAGGATGAAGTGTGTGGAGTCTACATGTCCTCCCTGTACCTGAGTACCTGAGGGTCTTCTCCCACATTTCAAATAAATGCTGAGGTGTACTTTGGAGGTACTGAATGCCCCTCTGATTGTATTGTTTATAACTGATCGAGGAAATGCTGGGATTAAAGGCTGAATTAATAAAACTGAACTTTATGGGCTTCGAATCAAAGGTCTGACCTCAACCAAAAAGAAGTTCCTTTATAGTTTTATACAAAAAAAAATCCTAAAACCTCTTGCAGGGATCTTGTTGTTTTGACAATGTGGATTAGATTCTGACAAACCGGAGCCAGACTCGTAGGAAACACGCTGACGGTGTGATGATATAAAACACTATACTTAGAAAAAAAAAAAAAGCAGGAAATGCCTTTAATTGCCAGTTTTTTTGTGTAATGTTTATTGTGGGTGACATCAACCTGTTTATGCCTCATTTATGTGTCAGTTGTGTCAACAGTGATATAATAATAGTCTATTGTAAATATAACATTTATTAACCTCCTCTAAAGAAGACACTAAAATCCCCCTGACTTTCTGCCCGTCCACGTTAGGTTCTTTATAGAACTTAATTAATACATGGAAATAAAGACAAAAGACAAGAGGTTTCTTTGTGCCTCTCTGGGAGGGCAGCCTCTTTTCTGGGGCTTCTATTTGCCCTGAAGCAGCTCTCGCATGCAGTTTTGTTTAATAGGCCGTTACGATGCCAGATCAGAACTGAGTCCAGAGAAGAAATCAAGTTTATAGAATCTGCATGAATGATTTATTTTACAAATTCCTGATTCGGTCGAAGCTGGAAATGTTGCCCGTGCTTATCAAGTAACTACAGGCACAAAGTAAAGTCTACGGCGAATTGGGAAATTGTCTGGCTGGCTCTGGCTAATGTTAGAAAACCTATCTAGACGATCTGAGTAAAGCTTGTCATCGAGGCTGATATTAGTCGGATAAATCAGGTCAGGGTTTCCATGCACGTTCACGTTTTGCTGTCAGAGAAATTTTCTCTGTCGAAGAGTTAAACCATGACATCGCGCTCGTGCCAGAGAACTGTCTTGTGATGATGTTTGGCCAGATTTGCGAACTGAATTATTTACTATGACAGCATGACACTTAATATGAGAAGTCTATGGAAAATGTGCTGAAATGCATCATGTTCTGTTTTCTACTAACCCATTACATGGTAAATACATCACACGGCCTGAGGTCCCACCACCGGCGCTATTAATATAAAGTTGCCCCAGCGCCCGTTCCTCGGCGTTCATCTGGTGAAGTTCCCGCAAGGATTTGGAGCCTGCTGGAAATTTAGTGATGCCAGCTTACAAAACAGTCTTACGTTTGGGGAACCAAGTACTATGGCTGAAGTGCCCTTAGGGAAGGCACCTAACCCTGGTTGCACTCCGGGCGCCGTATACAAGTCTGCCCACCGTCCTGGGCACATGTGTTAATTTAACTCCATGTGTGTGTGTCACTGCATGGATGGATTACTTAATTAATTGATTTGAGCGGTGGATTAAGATATCTGGCTCTTAGCTGCCGCTCTGATTTAAAGAATGAAGGTGGAGTTAATGGACCTCGTTCTTAATGGACCTCGTATCGTGTGTTTGTATATTTTTTGCAGTATATATTGTCTTAATTATCAGGTCCACACACCTTGTCTGTGTATGTGACTTGGTTACAGAGTAAAAGCTCATTGCTCACGATGGAGAGAAACAGGCTGCCATGAGTTCGGGGCGCAGGCGCAACCACACGCTCGTACTAGATGGATTGTCCGGTTGAAATCTTCCCCATCTCATTTCCGCTAACGCCCACGCCAAGTGTAGCATGAAGCATTGGTGCCGGCGCAGACAGACGCTGAGTAGCAGTAGAGAACTGCTGGCTGGCGGGAGTTCTTTAGCCATGGCCCTACAAATACACAGAATCATCAGACTCCAGGCAACGGTGAATAATACCTGCCCTTAAGCCGCGAGTAAGTGCTGAAAGCCTCCCAGTGTTGCTGATTTTGACTGCCGGCCTATAACATGTCACGTCGAGACAGCCGGTCTTTGCCTCCATCTGTAAACAAACGATCTGTATTACACTCGAGGTGTCAATCATTTAGTGAAGGGCCTCGTGCACCGTTTTTTCCGTGGACGGAGGAGGAAAAAGAGGGAAATGCTTTTCAGATAAGCGTTATTTGACTAAGCGCATTGCACGGAGTCGAGCTCAGACGCTCCGCGCTGCTTAATGTGAACCATACTCCATAAGAACCGGCGAGCGAGCACCTTTTTATGTCTATTATGCCACAGCGGTTTGGACGACTAATGGGTCTTAGCGCTGGGTGCCTTGTGCCGGGGTGTATTTACTGTATTTGCTTGGGCTTGCAAGTAGGCACCAGGGCTGAAGTGGCAGCACGTAAGGCGCACTGACTAGCGCCTTTGTTCGGACGCCCCGTCACACGAACACTCGATCGCATTTGTTCCTGTTTGCGTCATTTTAAAACTCAATTACACGTGCGTTCCATCAGCGTCTAATGGAAATGGACGTTTGGTGTTTATAATGGTGGGAGTTCAAGCCTTGGGCTTCCTGTCTCTGCGTGCCTCTCCGTTCTACCTTTAATGAATCATGCACTTTATGGGAGCGATGTGATGGGCACATGAAAAGACATTGTGTATGAAGGTCAGCCTTAATACGAAGCCTCGGTTGGTTGAGCATCTGCGAGACCCTGTGCACTGAGAGAGGAGTGGTCTTTATTAAAACAATGACTCATTATGAGTACAGAACGGGTGTGGGGTAACATTTAAAGTTTTAAAGTGATACGATTCAACACACTGGAAGGTCATCCCTGGTGTGTTTACTCATTTTTCATACACACCTGTTATTATAGGCTAACGGGATTGGACAGAAAGGTCTCAGTGGGTCGTCCTGCACCAACCTGGTGACTTGTATTGTGTGTGAAGCTTTAGTTAATTTAAACTTATACGATGATTCTACTCCATCCATATATCAAAAAAAATCCTCTCCAGTGGTCATATACTTCAGCTCTATCTGCAGAACACCTACATTTTCCAATCTTCTTAACCCAATTCTGGTTTTGAGGGGGATGTAGCCTATCCCGGTGCTCAGTTGTTAAAAATCAGGAACACAGCCTAAACAGGTCGCCACTCCATCAGTCTCACAAACACATTCATAGCAAGAAGCAACTCATCTTTAGTTCAGCTCATTTGTCTTTGGACTGTAAGAGAAAGACATGGGAGAACATGCAAATTTCCCACAGGTAGGACCCTTGCCTCTTACCTGTAATAATTCGAGATCACATTTCTGCTGTACTGATCCGTGCCCATTCTCCTGCACATGGTTTCACGAGATGGAGAAATAATTCCAACATCCTCGATTTTAAAATATAATCTTTTAAATCTGTTTCTTGTTCATTGTGAAAGCAGCGCAAGATGAAAACCTGTAAAAATAACAACCTCCCGGGGTTAAAAGCAGAGTAAATTCTTGAGTGAAGATCCAGTTACAGTTTCTGATCAGAACCCACTACTCGTGTGTTTGTTTTAACGCCCCGACTCAAAGCCGGCGCACCTGCGACTGTTGCTTTTGCGAAGCTCAAATCAAACCCAGAAGCTTAAAGTCCAGCGGCGCGGGTTTACATCCACGCTGCTGCCGAACGGGTGCAGATTCATTCCTGCCCCGGGGCGAAAAGCAAATCAGGAAGCGTTTCCATCGACGTGCTGAAAGAACAATAAACCCCGGAAAAAGCGACCGGCACAAATTATCCACAAAGAGCCGCTAATGATTATCATTAATAAATAAATGATGAAAGATGAAAGAAACTCTGTGCCTCCTTTAATTCATCACTGCGGTAAATTGTTTTGCCAAAGGGTTTGCATTGAGCCCTGACCTCAATCCCACCAAACAAGACAGGAATTGGAATGTCTACTGTGAGCAAATGCAACATCCATCAGCCAGCATCGGTTTCAAATCCATATTTTTACAAACACACTCCAAAATCTTACTTCTTAGAAGAAGTGGTGGCTTAATGGGTAACGTGTTGGCCTCCTGACCAAAAGACTAGCGTTGCCTAATTGCCACCTCTGGGCTGTGAGGTTCTGTACCCTCTGTGGCTCCGACTGGAACGTACTGCTCGGTTATGTAAGTCCCGTCCGGATAAGGGCATCTGTTAAATCCTGTAAACTCATAAAGTTTCTTAAAGTCTGTTCATTAGAGTTCAGCAGGTGCGCAGAGTGCTGACCTTTACATCCTCTAATTGAAAGGGACACTTTCCCACTTACTTTAAATGAAACTTAGCGATGACATTTAATCTTTGATTAACTTTTCTAAGGCTGAGGGTGGACTGTGATATCAGCTGGCATTGTTTACCTCTCAAACCCAGTATCGTGAGCAATAACGATCATAAAATACAGTCATCGGTTTGTGACCCAAAATTTATTTCAAGTATATTTTTAATGGCACTACAACTCAGTTTTATGTAAGTAGCCAAGTGAGTGAAGGCTTTACATATCCTCCAGTGGAGAACCTCAGGGCTGGGAGCTTGGGCACCTTATGTTTTGTATGTTTATGCCTCCTTTTTAAATCGTGATGTTGTCGAGAGTTTGCTTATGTGTTAAAAATACAAAAAACGAAATAACGAAGTACCAGGCATCACAATAAAGTATAGTATAGACCTACTTCAGAGTTCCATAGAAAGGACTACTCACAAGTTACAGTTTGATTTATCGGCAGTTCTATATTATTAATGGTCATTGTATTTGGATGATTGCATGTATTTGGCCATCTAGTGGACATTCTGCTTTACTGCGTGTTGTGTGTTCTGAGGGCAGGCTTGAAGAGATGCAGTGTTCCACTGAGCTTTGTTCTTTCCATTCATTGAACTTTCACATAATAACATAATACGGCGACTTAAATGTCAAAGAAGTCCGCTTCAGACAGCAATTATGAAAATCACTTATAATCACGTCACATGTTCGCAGCATAGAAAAAGACTAATTATTAAATGTCCAGTAGTTCGGATGAATTACTGCTTAATTGCTTACAAGTGGTTTATATAATTGCTTCCAGATGAACTTTTCTCTTTGAGTCTTTAACTCTATTAAGCAGGAGAGCTTTGAATCCTGCAGGCAGCACATGGAATTGAATCGTGTGTTAGGTTGTGGTTTATTCTGAATCCCACTTCATGCTCTTCATCCCGGTCTTCTCTGTAGTGACTGGATACATTTATGTAAATGTCTGTTACTTTATTAAGATACTGAACCATATACTATATATAATTAAAATATATTTTTTAATCTATATTTTTTAATTCATCATCTCACTTATCATATAGATCGACTTTTTTGTTCTACAAATACAGGTGTATAGTCCATCTATTTCTCTTCATACTCTGATCAGGAACCCCCACAGTGCAGATATATTTAGGTGGTGGATGATTCTCTGCACTGCAGTGACACTGATGTGGTGGTGGTGGTGGTGTTCTGGTTTGAATGGACAAATCAAATGATTTAATATTTGAGGCCTCGTTTTTATTCTTTAATACAGTTACAAAGAAATGGGTGGCTACCTTTATAAAGAGCTTCTACATTCTCAGTTTTAAAGTTTTGCTTGATCTGATGACCTTCAGCCTGGTCTTGTGTAAGAGCGTGATGCGTGGTGAACACGCTCCGGCGTTTACAAACTTCATTCAGGCCGACCTCACTGCAGCAAAGCTTTTAATGGTTTTCCAACACTTAAACTTTTACAAGTGCAAGACGCAGAAGGTGGTGCATTAGAGATGCTGCGTTGGCCTGTAGTGGGTGCAGCCTTGTATTCAGTGTGAAATAAGCCTGTATTATTCTTGCTTCATCATGTAAAGTTATTCTATTTCCATGCTGAAATACACTGTGGAGCTCTTTATGATCCATGTGAAAAAAAAAAAAGGTTGCACACAAAGTTCTTCCTAAGTGCTGAAACCTCATGCGAGAACCACCCTTCCTAGGGCTATTGAAAACTGACAGTGAGTAAAGCAACACCGAGGCTGGAGCAAACCCCCGCTGAGCTCAGCCGCTGCCAGCCTATTAAAGCTGATATGGCTGGAATTCTGGATTGAGCACTCGAGATTTATCATCCTAGTAAAAGAGGAGATTGCTGGAGGTTATTTGGACCCAGCAAAACGTTTTGATACGGATCCAGTCACAATAGTCCGAAGATGCCAGCAGCTTGTGGATGGTCGATTCCCACGAGCCGTAGCCACAAAGATTTTCCAATTCTCGGAGCCCCTTTCATTCTGAATGAAGAGCGGTGTTCGCAGCGCTCGTAAAGATTCTCAGACGCAGAAAGAGACGTCCTCAGAAGTCAGAGCAAAAACCAACTGTGAAAATGACAATGAGGAATGATTGTGTGCAGAAGCAAGGTTCTCCCGCCGCGGCGTCGCAAGGATTGAATTAAACAGACGTTGAGCTGTCAGGTCTGAGAGTAAATGTGTTCCGTTTGGTAAAGAAGATGAAGTGCTTCTCTCTTAGTCTTTTCTCTTCTGTCTTCATCAGAAAACGAGGTGATTCTGAGGTGCTGAACACAGCTCCAAAAATATCTGGACATTTCTATTAATGTAAGACTAATTCCAGGTTTGGAGTTTTTTCAAACCCACTTTAATTATGTCCTGAATTTAATTTAGAATTAAGATCAAAGCCCTCACATATGCACAACGGCATGGGCAGGGTCACGGAAACAGGAGAGAGATGCTGAGGCTGCTGGAAATCTCTGAATTAAAACCCGTCAATGAACCACTTACACTTAGAGAGAGAGAGAGAGAGAGAGAGAGAGAGAGTCATCAGCAGTCATGTTTCAGTGACTTTTCTCAACATCCAGCTCAGTGTTTTTGGTAAATCTCGGCTTCGCTGCTTCACTGCAGCCTCACAGGTTACTGCAGTCATTTCTTTACATGTCGCTGTGGAAAAGTGAAGCCGTAAATTAAAACTGTTTCAGCTAAAGATACGACGCGGACACACAAAAAAAAATTTGTACACTTGAAGGTACATTCTGCTGAGAATGTTTATGAAACTGAACACCATTTCACAAGCTCTTAAATTCTGCTGGCACCAGAGGTGTGAACGTGTGTAGCACATATTGAATATAAACCCAATTTTAACACAGTAGTAATTTCACTACAGCTTAACACGACTTTGATATGGCAAGTCGTAACTTTCCTGTTATTTTATACTAGTGTAGGTTGGTACGTCGTGGACGGATGACGGTGCAGATATCCTTTCTTAGATCTTTCTGCCCATGTAAGATACCTTACATGATTTTATTAAAATAAAACCATTTTACACAGTGTATCAATAAAAAGCTTTATATTCCTCTAATACTCTCATGGAGATAATGTGTTTTATTAATAATAAACCTTTTATTTGTTCCTCAACCCAACACAAACTAACCCAACACCATCAGTCCAACATAAACTAACTCAACAAAAACAAACTTAACACAAACTAACCCAACATAAACTCAACACACACTAATCCACACATTATAAATCAATTAATCAACTTATGATATACAACCAAAAATAACAAATCATCCCATTATAACCAACTAAAAACAAACTCCTCCTTAACCAACCCGGCAGATTGACAAACACAAGTCCAATAAAAACACATCAAAATCGAATCCATGTCCAACATAAAAAAAAATACACATCTGCTGAATAAAGTAGGAGTTAAAAGTCTGATGGAGGTTTCGTTTTATGGTTCAATCTCTTACGGAAGTGAAGAGCTAGCTTCTTTAACACCCAACATGTTTGTGGATACATTAAACATGACAGAACGGCTGTTTAACAACCAAACCCGCAGTACTCGCCGCTGTTATCCTTATGTTTCCCTTTCACCGCAACTATGTTTGGGTTTTTGAGTAACGCAGAAGGACAATGATCCATAGTGTTATTCCCTTTTCCAAGAAAGTAATGAGTAAAGTAATCCTATTACAGAGAAGTAGTTAGTAGGATTACTTTTTCCAAGCATCTACCCCAACACTGGTGGCCTCCATACCAGTAGGCCGATCGCAATGACATCACCCGTCAGAAAAACACGGCTCATGAGAGTTTACACTCCACCCACGACCATGGCTTACACACTATTTACTTGAGTTCCTTCTCTTCTCTTCTGAATCACAAAACTCTCTCAAAGTATGCATTCATACAGAAACTACCCTCCAGTGCATTACCTCCTTTTTTCCAAATACATTCCCTATTAGTGTGCAGAGCGTATACATCATGCTTTCACAACTTTTCTTTCTCGTTTTAACATGAATACTGCTTTAATGGCTCAGACCTGCAACACTGATGTACCAGTACAAGGAAAAACATACTGACCTTACACTTTATTTATACTAAAAACACTTAGTGTGTAAGTTTAAAGCCAATTGCTCTCCGGTTCACAATGGCAGGAGCCACACTACATCCAATGCATTGTCTAAAGCTCATTCTAAGTAGCTGCATTAAAATAGTGGTGTCAACTTATTAAACAACTGCATAACAGATAATGTAGGGTTAACGTCCTGGGGCATGTTTTAATTCTTGGGGTCGTAGGAATAGATTGACTTTCAGGCAAAGGGATCAGTCATCATGTCTTCAGCATGCTCAGAATTCTGCAGAATAATAAACAGCACTGGCGCTTGTATTGTGACAAACCACCAACATCGATCTGAAAAGACACACACACACACTCACACACACACACTCACACATGCATACAAACACATTGAAGGGGACTCTTTGTATTTATAGTTAAGTTAGTGTTACACCCTTCCTGGCGGACTGACCACACATGCAGACGGTGGTAGTGTCAGGTTGCGGAATGTTACACCACTTTCATCTTTCAATGGAAACACATGGTGGCGCCCATGGGAGAGCTATGCACGGGTATCTCCAGCATGGCACAGGCTTCAAAGTGAGAATGAGGGATGGATGCTGAGGCATCAGCGCATCCAGCGAGTTAATCGGGTTTATTAGGTTTACAGAATCCAGTCTTGTGCATGTAGGCGGCGGTGTGGAACTCTGCTGATGCAGGGCTAGATATTATTGAATATCATTCAGCAGGCCTGTGTGGCCCCACTGAGGCGAAGCTCATCTTTAAGACATATGTGACACTGTGTTGGCAGCTCTCTCACCGGCAGGACTCCGACGAACCCGTGTATGGAAAAGAACATTCTTTGGAGGTCCACTGGACCTCACAACTGAGTCCTACCATTTATTTTTAGAGCTCTGCTATTCTGAAGGCAATTGCCTCACAGCATCGGTTCATCCAAGTAACAATTATCAATCAAAGAATACGGACGCGTTGTAAATCTGCGGTTGCCATGACAGCAAATTAAGTCAAAACATGTGTTACATTTCAGCTAGGGTTGTAATCCTTATCAATTCCAGATCTTTGACACCAATACTTCCTGAAGCATAAAATGAATACAGAGAGATAAAAAGCAGCGCTGCTGGATGAAGTTGAAGATAAAGTTTGGCTGAAATGTAGCTAATGAAACGCTGGGAAAGGTCACAAAGATGCTGCGCTCATGATTATTGGGTGTACGAAGTGAATTGGGAGCTTTTGCAGTGGTTTGTGTGCAGGATGGACCAATCAAACCCTCTGCAGAATGGCTTTGATGTCGGAGAAATAATACTCTGCGTTCCGTTTACATCACCGCTGCCCGCTTGTTTCTTTACCCGTGTCACTAATCCCATTCTTTTATGATCGTCAAACCTTACAACAACACGGCTAAAATAATCAATTTAAGGGTTCGGCTTCCTCCAGCTAAGCCAAAGACCACAGACTCACCTTCACAGTGCCTGAGAGCAATGTGGGCCAAGGCACTGTTTACATTCGAGGCGTTCCCCTTTTATGGATCTTAAACATCAATCAGGTTTCAGCAGGGGTGGGGAAATCATAACAGATAAGCCCAACTGGCTTTTTCAAAACAGGGATCATATCGAAAAGCCAAACGTCGTACCACCGCCGTTCCCAGGTAGATTGAAAAAGCCTGCGCTGTGCGAGAGTGAGGCGGAGTGAGGCGGGGGGCGTGACCGTCTCTACGGTCTGCAGATGCCATCTTCAAGGCAGGCAGTGTTTTCACAATTTTTACATAATGCTTCAAAGCGTGGTCCAGCGTCAGCTCAGTGGGGGGGGGGGGGGGGTGGGCTGTGAGAATGTCCTGTTCAGATGACGACCCGGCTGAAAGCAACCCGTTCCGTCGTCTCATTAAAGATTCTGGACGGCGGGCTGACTCATCGGCTGACCTGAGAAAGTATGGAAGATTTATCGCAGGGCAAAACCATTGTGACAGCGAATCACATTATCCCCCCCACCCCCCTAAAGAGGGCTGTATAAGCGGCAGCACTTACATTAGAGAGGGCTGCGTTGGGTACAGTGCGAGATTTCATGGCTGCAACAATGTCGTTTATTGAGAAAACGTGGCTTGTGTTTTATAGAATGAAACCAGAGTTTCTCCTAAAAGTGTAAAGGCTTTAGTTTTTAGAATCCAAGACTTTATCTTGACTCATTTCCTGCATTAAAATCTCAGAGGTCTGCAGACAAATGCACCGGCGCAGGCCATAAACACCTCTGCGTGCACTCTATTACCAATTCCAGTGCATAAAGAGCCATATGAGTTTCCCTCCAGGTGTCATGCGATGCCAGGCCCTTAGGCCAGCCGGTCCCACCACAGGTATTTACCATGAGTCTGTGTACGTGTCAGGAAATAGTCTAAAAGCAAAGGGCTGGTCGTGAGATACACAGAAGAGAGGAAAACACTGCTCAGTGCAAAAATCCTCATGTAATAAACACTTTCAGACCCGAATCTAAACACCGCAGCGGACCGGCTAAGACACGTTTACCCAGGAGTCTGGGAACAACAGCAGGTGTCCTCTACATCTTGAAGCCCGCTGCTTGAGAACTGCCGCTGGGGAAAGAGAAACGGGTCAGGGGTGGAGCGCATGCCAAAGCATCTCCCGCCACTCAGACGTACCGCCCTGCTTTCCGTCCAGCTGTTTATTTGCTGGAACCCCGAGCAGGAAGTGGGGTTCCAAACAATGTGCAGGATGTGTAAACCTTTAGGTAGGTTTCCGAACCAGTTCCCGTTTGGTCTTGAGAGAGAGGGGACAGACGAGTGAGGAAGACATTCCATATGAAAAAAGGATGTCGGAATGTGGGAATTATTTTGGACTGGTGTGCAGGGTGTAGACACTTTTGATGAACATCTGTTGAAGAACAGGATCACACCTGGGGTTAAAGTACGTGGAACTTATTTGTTCATGAAAACGAACGGCACAATGACAACGTCATGGTGCAGTCCATTGATGGCGTGAACTGTGAGCAGCAAATAAGTGCATTTCAGACGACGCCATCCTCACAATTTTGTGTCACGGCAGTTTGGGGGAGCACTAATACCAGTGTCCATATAGCTGCTTGAGTTGTTCTCCAAATTCTCTGTTGGTTTTTTTTTTTTGCTGAATTGAACGGGATGAATTTGTTCTATCGGAGTCGATGAGCGTGTGGATATGTGTATAAGGTTCTGCGGACTGGCTTTGTGTACAGGATCAACTACAAAGTTCATTTGTATAAGAACCCAAGAAGCGTAGAAATCAGTGAATTAAAACAGAAATGGACAGAAATGATCCGCTGCAGACCAACAGAACAGTACAAACTTAGCGAAGCCTAACAACCTGGACATGCATTTGTTGTCCTAAATTGCTTTACAGACGTGGCAACTACACACAGTGTGAGGTCATTTTTAAAATAAATAAAGAAGAGTTGGGACAGTGAGAATGTTGGGTCCCTGACTGTTGCAATTTAGTGAAGACAGCTGTTATTCACTATTAAATAAGATGAATCACACATCACCATCTGCCAGCCTGGCGGACATCTTTGGCTCTGGCAGGTCCGCCGTACCATCTGTAAAGTTGGTGGAGACGCGCTTCCAAATCTTTGGTTTTGGAGAGGGCTGGGCTTTCCAGGACTTCCTCCTGGAAATGATTAATGTTACAAGATACAGTGATTCTGATGACTTGTGATCGTGACGTGTCGGGAAACATGTACGACTAAAGTTCCATCGGGAAATGATCCGAACTCGATGGAGTTCATGCGCTAAAATTAAATGACGTCTACTTTTAGTTGTAGACCTTTGCAGAAGGTCCCACAAACCTGAAGCGCAACCAGACTCACCTAGGGACTCTAGTTCTCCTTGGTAGTTGCTTTCCAACCCTGACATAGACCTGCACCCATGGAGCGTCTGCAGGTCATAGCTAACATATTTTCCCAGACACTGGCTACTGAGGGAATTTCCGGAAACCTGACTGCATTGAGAGTCTTCTTCACAGCTCAACGATCTCTTTAAACAATCCTGAACGTCTCTGGGCGCAGGACACACACGTGGATTCATATAAACTCTATTTTTAAACACTGGCTCCCTATTTAGGGGCTTTTATTTCCCCTCTTCTCACCCAGGTGTCCGCCAGCGAACATCTTCAGCTGATAACTTTAGCAGACGAGGTCCTTTAGATCCCGTTGTCGGCCGGTCCTACACCTCCCCTCCTCCCTCCTGAGTCATTTGTTTGACCGTAACCTCCCAGGAGCTCAAATACAACAGCTTCAATTCTCTAGACTTGGAACCCTAACCTGGCCCCCTTAATTGGATGGAAAGTATCTTGTAAAGAGCTGGAACATTCAGAGCGTTGAAGGTCGTCTCTTTTTAACCTGTGAGTTGGCAACCTTCTGTTTTTTTTTCTTCCTTAAAACGCATGTATTTAACAACCAATCTAAATCAAATGAACCATTTTCCTTGCTGCAGAAACCATACGCCATTTGAAACACTTATTACAAGTCGGATTTGGAAATGTACTCAACCTAGTAAAACCTGATTTAAGACTTGGTCATGTCTACTTTATGATTACAAGTATGCGGACACCCCTTCTATTTTCCAGGGTTCAGGCGACGCCCCGCAGTTTCTCTGAATGGTTTTATTGTCGGTACATCGATGCAGTAAAGATCGCGGCGCTTCGGTAAAATACACCTGTCCATAAAAACACAACGTGACCATTTTGGAATACAATGGCTGCTGACCTCGGGTCCTAAATCTGTGCGCTGAGTTAAAATACCGTTTTTAATTCTGTTTAGAGTTATTGCCGAAGTCTGGAGACTATTCAGATTTTATATCAGCTCCACGGTTTAAATTGTCCAAAAAGCAAATGCAGGTGTTTCTTTTGGAGTCGTCATTGTTGTGCCTTTGAGTAAAGCTCACCATCTTGATGCCAATTTGCTGTCTGAGGACATTTTTGCATTTTGGGAAAAAAAAAAATTGCTGTATTTTTTTATTATTTTTTTTTTTACTTTCCCTGCAGTATATTCATATCCTGTAAATTATTTAAATCCACTTCCACTTTATTACCATAAACCCCTGAATAGGTGCTACTGTTCAGGTTCCTGTAGGTTGCTACATTGCCCCTCCTTTAATAAACATAACCCTACCAGTACGGTAGCACCGAAATTAATCAGTGCCTCCACATGATGTATGTGCCTGAAACTGGACACAGCAAAACACAGAACCAAGTACCGACACGACGCACCGGCCACATGTGAGATCCGAAAAGGTGCGCGGAGTTAAAAAAGGTAATAAGATTTAATGAAGCAGGATGTAGGCTGCAGCAGGGAGGTCCCGGAGAGTTACGATGTGAACTCTATGATGTAGGACGTATACCTTGATTCCCAGCAGCAGAGAAGGAGAAACAACACAGTTCTCAGACCTGATAAAGAACAGTGACATCCATCGACCAATCACATCTGAGACATCTGATTAATTACAGAAGAAATCATTCTATATATTTAAATACCACTACAGACCGTTCTCTCCCTGACTCTGATTAAAATACAAAGACAAGTCCCTTCTGCTCTGAGAGAGGCATAGAGACGAAACGAGGTCGGGTCTTTAATAACGTCTCTAATCAGGTGATGTGATGATACAGGAACTTTATCAGAGGATTTAAATTCTTGGCAAAATAAGAGCAAATGCGCTGAGTAATGAAGGGCTAAAATACACAGAGTAATCAGAACATAAACATTACATTCAGTTAATGACGACGTGGATCTGTGGCAGGACGGGGCACGGATGAGGTTTTACCGAAAACACAGAAACCCAAACAAAGGCACATGGTCAATCAAAACAAAAGCACAAGACAGTGTAAACCAAAGGCGTAACTCAGCGAGCCTGGCAAATTTCAACAAGCCTGGCTAATTTTCTTCAATTTGTGTTTCACTAAAGAAGCTAATTTCAAGCTTTGCTCATTTAGCAAATTAATATGTGATTTTGGACAAGCGCGCTCTGTGTAAGGTTTATCAACGCTGTCGCTAACAAAAACAGCTAGAGCTAGAGAATATTGGACCTTTCAGGGAATATACCTCAGAGTCAATGGCACCTTTTCATACCCATGCTGCGGACACCGCTGCACCAACATGCCATGACCGATGTTGGCTTATGCGCATGTTGGTAATAACATATCGGATGCTTTACATTTTTGGCTGAATATATTTTGTAAATATGACATACGATGGATATTTATTTGACCGCTGGCTTTCTGGCAAAACTCTACAGTTGCAGTGTATGGGTTTGTTATCATTGCTTCGGGTGCAATACCATGACAGACGTTGTATTTTGCGCCTGGTGCTAATGACAGATCGGATACACTTTTTGGCACTATGTACATATATATATATATATATATATATATATATATATATGTATATATGTATGTGTGTGTGTGTGTGTGTGTGTTAAACCATAGTTTAATTTCTTAAAAAGACTAAGCCTTTAAACATCTGGAGACGTTTAAAAAAATTTTTTTTGCCATGTCCCAACATTTGTTTAAATTGGGATGCAGCATGAAGCCATCTTTACACTGTAGGATTATGGGTAATTGATCAGTGTAAAGACCTGCGCTGTAACTCCTCCAGACATCGGCCGTCTGTACTTTAACAATACGGCGACAATGTACAGACCCCTTTTCCCACCGGAGCAGCCAGCCTCAGCAAGCGGTTCCCTAAAAACCACAAGGCCAAACACACTTAGCTCCAGGTCACACCACAAAAGCCTCTTCTGAGCGGCACGCAGCCTTAATGTTTACAAAACCGCGACAACATCCAAAAAACACAGGCAGCCGCACTGCTGAAATAAATCTAAATTTCCTTTCAGTCTTTCTCTCGTAATGAATCGACGATTAGAGCCAGCCACTAATGCCATCCTCCTCCGCTCTGTGCATTCGGCCTAATCGCAGACCGGGATGATTAACAAATGGAGCGCAGGAAACGTCTGCTGTTGGAGTTGCGTGTCACGCCACAGGCTCCCCTTCGCCGGACGCCTGTTGTTCCTGGGATGGTCGCGGCAGCCTCAGGTTTAATGGGCCTGTCAGGAGAGGGTAAGGTGTGTTGCCAGTCATTTTCCGAATAATTACGCTCTCCAACAGAGGGCTGATTGTACTTCAGCTGTGTGGTCCGAATGCTGAACGTACAGGAGCGAACCGGGTCCAGCCTCCAGCCAAAACCTGGAGTAATGATAGAGGGAGAAAGGCATGTGGCCACTTTAAGAGATGAGAACATCGCCTCTTCTTTATCTGTATCACAGTCACCACTGGCTATTTTCCCTGTTGCTTAAGAGACACCACAAAGACGAGCTTTTGTTCCAAATTCACTAGGAGAATCTGGCATCGGAGTCTGGAATGCAAGCGGAACACCCTAGCACTCCATACCAGCCTGCCAGGAAGAGCTCTGGCTCCACAGCCACTCACTCAGAGGGGTATTTCCACTGAGTTGTGTGTTACTGTAGCTTAATGCTGCATTACAAAATCACTCCACTTAAGGGGAATCAGTGGCTCGAAACAAAAGATTTCACACACACTCAATCAGCTACAATCAGAACGACCCAATACCAACTCTATACAGAAGCGTTCAAAACCTTTAACCTCTAAAACTGTTTTCTACAACATTTTGGAGCCGGTCTGTGGGGCTGTGTTTGTGAGGTCAGGCTCTGATGCTGCTTGAGAGGTCCTGGCTCACAGTCTGTATTCTAGTTCATCCCAAAGTTATTAAATAGAGATGAGGTCAGGGTTGTGTGCTGGCCAGACAAAGTTGTGTCCTTCGAAGACTTTGCTTTGTGTTCTGTTGCACGGTCAAGCAGGTTCATGAAAGAGCCTTCCCCAAACTGTTCCCAAAATTTGAAGCATGTAATTGTCTTCTTTAATGTCCCACGTTCCTTTGTGGTTGTTATTGTGATTGTATTGTGAGCATGGGTTTCTAAGAGAACTTTATTTAGTATCAGGATTTATTATTGTTATAGATATCCTTTTATTTTTAGAAGTTCTTTATTTATCCTCCTCCTCCAGGATCATTCATACAGTTCTGGGAAAAAAAAAACCAAGCGTGGCGACGGCGGTGGTTAATGATTCATGTTAAAGGTTCGTAACCACACCACATGCCTCATGTTGACGGTATCATTTGGAGTTTCAGCAGCGAAAAGGTCGAACGTGTGAAATGTCAGACTTTGCACCCGTGTTCGTGTGGAAACAAAACAGACTGAATGTAACTGCAGAGCTCGGTGAGGGAGTGCAGTGTGCTGGGGCAGCCATTAGAGACCCCTCCAACCTCTCTGCTTGGTTTCGTTCTGTCAAGTCATGGAAAGTGCATTAATGCCTTTCCTCTGGACTACATTAAGACATGCTCAATCAAAACCAATGAACTCTGCTCTACAGTAACTAACCGGCAGTTCCCTGCATAACAGAGCTGTGTTGGGCTGCAGCAGCGCTCATACGGAGCCTGTCCTCAGATCACAGAGGTCAGATCAACATAAAGATCCTACAATGGATGTTCTTAACCACCATAGAATTTCCATCCATCCATTATCTTCCACTTTATCCTCTACTAGGGTCGTGTGTGTGTGTGTGTGTGTGGGGGGGGGGTTCCCCATGCCCATCCAAGGGAGAATGTTTCAGGCGCTGGGCAGATACACCCAGGACAGGGCACCAATCTATCACTGTACATACACTCACTCACACAGATGCACTCTATATGGAGCAATTTGGAGAATTCAATTGACCTTGATCCATGTTTTTTGGACTGTGGGAGGAAACCGGAGGAAACCCACGCGGACACGAGGAGAACATGGAGACTCAACCCAGATTGGGATTCGAACCATGAATCCCCAGCGCTGAGAGGAGAATGTGCTAACCACTAAGCCACCGTGCCGCCCACCATAAAACTTGTCCCCAAAATAAATGACAGCGTAAAGAAGTAAACATTATTTACCAACCAGTAAATAGTCGATTTCCTTCACCAATAAACCCCCATTTACCCACAATCACCAGGTTGTCTCTAAGCATGGTTAAAACCCTTCATTAAACCACATTCCTGCCCCCCGTTCAACGTCTATTGCATGTGTAGTTGGGCGTAGGACGCAAAACTGGCCAACTGCAGCAGACTCCACGGCTTCACCCCGCTGTCCGGGTGCGAGAGCGCATTATTAGAGGCGCTAAGCTCTTCTGGGGGTTTGTTTTAATGGTGAAGGTGGAGCAATTTGGCTGGAAGAATAATGTTTAATGCTTTAAGTTTCATTTGCAGTATGCAGTAAATCTGAAGTAAGTCTATGGGTCATAAATTTCTGGCCATGGGGATTAGTCGCGTAATAAGTAAGTACTGTATTCAGAGTTGAGTTCGGTGAAGAATTAATACAGATATTACACACACTGCTGTTCGGATCCCAGGACTCCGGCACCGACGTGCTACTTAAACAGCTGCGCATACAATGTGCCCATAGTACGTCTTATCCCAAACAGTGGGACGTGTCACTTATTATGATGGCGGGGTATAAATACATGTGTAATTAACATGTTATCCACAGCTGCCTGCACGGAACACAATTCATTATAATCTTCAGGACGGACCACCCAGAAACCCCCGTTAAGCAATACGCAAACTACTGAATCACTGTATGTACTGCGTACTGACCGTCGGTGCTGAATGCATGTCTCTGAACACAACACCAGAACTGGGGATGAGGAGAAGCTTGGGAAATCATAGGACCAGGTCCTGGACTGTGCTCTGTACCCACGAGGAGATCACAGGCCCTCACATTCACGGCCAGCTTCACTTCATCAATGTGATGATAAAACCTTCACCTAGATCTGCAGCTTCTGTGTACAGGCTGTTTTTCTTACCGCCGGCCCAAAAACAATCCTAATATAGAGGAGAGTAAGGCTCCAGATGTATATTTTTAAAGTAGACGTGATCTATGGGATGGAAAAGCTAAACTATTTCCCTTTAGAGGAAAGAAAACCGTTTGATTAATGAAAGTGGAAAGAATGAAGCACAGATCGTCTACAGCTACAGCCTATCCCAAAACAACTCGCCTCCCTGTGGCACCACAGAGACGACCTGCAGCTACATCGCGTCAGCAACTTACGAGGATCCCAGCGTGATGGTTGTCGTTGACTGGGTTAAGGGCTCGCTGTGGGCCATTTGAACCCTGGACCATCACCCTCTATACAGTCTGCTCACCTAACCTCACCCACATCATCCTAAATTAGTCCAGCACTACAGAGGAATGAGTGCAATCTAATAAAATAATTCTGTGCTCGATGACGTTCTGTCCGCGTCACTGCATACGGAACTTCTTCTGTTGTTCTTATGCAAATTCCTCAAAAGCACGATGTTTCCTTTCCCTGAATATGGAACAGAGAGCTAAAGCGCCACTTCCGATCTGTCACCCACTATAAATGATGAATAGTGGAGAGTGAGCACGAGAGGACTGCGACTGGCCACAAGGTTCTGCACCGCAGACCAAAATGACAGAGGTCATAACATGCCTACATGTCAGGAAACAAGACTTATGGCTTGGCCTGCCGGTGGTGCTTTATAAACACTGTGTACTGGGACTCACTCCGGCTTACGTTCCTCATAAAAACGAGTATATTTGGAAAGGTCTGGTTAGTTTGATGCTCTTTTAGAGTCCATCGCTCTGAATAGAAACCGAACCACGGAACGGGTGCAAGGAAGGCAGTCTGACAGCGGCAACCTTTAGCGCTGACGTACATCTCCCGGCCGGTCGGACACGCGTGCGGCGGATGACGAGCACGACGTTAAAGGCTAGCTGTCCCCTTTGCCAGTTATAGAGGCACGCCACCACACCCACCCAAATCATATCGGGGCATTTAAAGTAAGGGCACTATCGAAATGGCATTGCCGCGCCATGAATCCCTAAAAACATAGACCCCCTGTAACGTCACAGAGACGCGGTTATAAAACAGATTAGACGTCAGGTTTGATCAGTATGTGGAGGTTTTTTGTTCCAACGGCACGTCGGACATGTTTGTATACAGCCTGGGAATGGTTGCTTGGGGGGGGATGTGTGCTTTGATTACCGCTATGTACCTGGCATGATGTGACCTTTCACACAACCTGTCTTAATGTCAGGGGAAGTGTGTGTGTGTGTGTAGAAATGATGATTCATGTACTCTGATAACATCAAATAATCTCACATCACTAATCTGTATGAGGAACCTCATGACTCACTATACAGTTCACAGTACTTTATATGGACAAAATATTTTACCTTTTATTTATTATTATAATTTTTTTAATATTAATTAACGTTGATCCCCACTTCGCAACTTTCTATAAGACCAATAACACCCCCCCCCCCCTCACCTGGTACCTCTGCATCCTAAAGGTGAACTGTGAGAGACCTCTTTGGGTTTATTCTGCAGAAAATCCAGTATGGCTCCCATAATGCAGGCTGAAAGAATTGAGATTTTTTTTTTCTGCCCACCAAACCAGAAAGACATTCCACTTGTCTGCGTACAAACATGTGGACGGCACACACACATTCGGCTCGGCGATCGTGCCAGCATGCTGGAGTCACTTCCAGAAGCCAAAGCCACAATCCCAGGGTGTGCAGACTGCCATACTGCTCTGCTTAACAAAGCAGAGATTAGATTCATCTTCGTTAGACGTCAGACCAACTCCACTGTCAATTCATCTGCGTTACAGACTAAAGTGGAAAAAGTATGGATTCAGCCAAACGATGTAATCATCACACTCCGACGATGTAAACTATAACGCTGATAAACTCAAACTACAGTCTGTTCGTTCCCTTTTGATTTAAATATGTGGAACCATTTGCTGAACCTTTGGTGCCTGACATCTTTAACTACATTATATGTGCTCCCAAATGAACAGAAAATATTTTATCCATAGATTAAAGAAGCTCTGTGGGTTTGGCATGTTCTCTTTTTTTGCTGTTATGATGCTGTTCAATTGAGCTGCATGAACTTTACAAGTTTGATTTAAAGACGTTGTTCCAATAAATGTAAACCTTAATCTTAATAGATGATCAAACGGGATGTGATGATAAAGCCCCACCGTACAGTTTCTCTAACAGCTGGATTAGATAGCAAACTAAAAACAAGCCTGACGTTATTAGCTCTTTGCCTTATGTCCCAAAAGCCCGTTTTAATAGCGTTATGTCTTTTTAATTATGCATGATCTCAGACGGCTCACAATAATAATTTATAGACCCTTATTATTTGGGGTGTGTTTGAGAGTTTGCATATTTCTTTCTGACTGCGTTTGGAGTTTGAATGGCACCAGAGTTGACCACATTTTCTCTAAAGATATAAAACATGACCAGCCGTTTTATGATGAATTTTTAAGCCTGTGTATTTTATTTGTTCATTTTTTAATTTGCTTATTTTGATCGGAGTCATGAGATGTGTTAAAGAGCAGACGCACAAGGACTGAACAGTTTGGGATCTCCAGTTTAATGCACATGAAAATATCCAGTCATTAGGAGAACATACAAATCCATACCTGGGATTTTCCTGCTGTAAGGAAAGAGTGCCAGCCTCTGTTCTGCTGTCCAACCAATTTATTTTTGTAGTTATTTACATTTTATCTCCTGTAGTGTCTGTTTCCTCACATCATCTCTTCCAGGCATCATGGTGGCGCTGTGGTTATCATTTACACCTCACAGCAACAAGGTCCTGCATTCATAACGCAAAACAAAAGTCCTTTCTGTGTACAGTCTGCATGTCCTCCCTGTGTCTGCATCTGTTATTGAGTGGACTCACATGGAGATGCTAAGTTGTCCCCGTGACTCCTCTTCTTCTAAGTGTTCCTCTCAGGAAATAGCTATTGTGATGCTGTCCAGATGGCAAACTCCGAAATGAAGAAATAATCTAAACAAAATGTCGTCTTAGTCAGATTTAATTAAAGCATTTTAAAGTATTAAAAGAACAGAGATTCTTAAAAGGTCCAGCATCATAAGGACCATCCTGCAGGCAGACGATTGCACATGACAAAGAATTTATGAGCCATGAAACAGAACACCAAAGCAGTCTGAAGGCACTCTGCAGTCTTTCGCTGGAAAGCCATCAATTAGCCGGGATTATGAACTGGAGACGTTCTGAAGTCTGTGCAAAGGAGCTTGAAAGTTTATAAAAAGCATCTGGTAATGAGCTAAAGATACACGTTTTCCAAGCCAACAGAAACAGAGAACTGTTCAGAAGAATCAGAGCATTTGCAGTTTATAAACGCTTCTCGATTAAAGGACTGAACAGCAAAGATCATGACATGGTTCTTAAGCAGTTAGTATGAAGGCCTTATCGGAGGCTTGAGACGCTGGAGAACATTGGACACTCAGTGGGGACGGGGTGCGTGTTCTGTGGTACGGGTCTCAGTGCTGTCAGTCTGCATCGTTCTGAGGCATAAAGCAAAAATCCCAGAGATTCCTGGTTTGTATAGAACGTAATGACCTTCAGTCGTCCAGAATAAGGATGTGTGTTTAACGCGGGGAAAGTGAGTAAACACTTTAAAAATTCCAAGTGGTCAGTGTGGGCACAGTTACTGCAACTAATCTTAGCTTCAGCATTCAAAAGAAATCCTTACAGACAGTGGAGTTCAGGAACTAGTTAGACTTATTTAAGAACTATACTTAGGAACCGTCCTGGGACAAAAATTGGCCGTTTAGCATCATCTTTATTGGGCATTTACACCAACAGAGAGTTTGTTTTAAAATATTGAAACGATGTTCAGACTATTTATTCGTTTCAGACACAAACTTCTCCAAAACCCCAATTATTCATTTTATTTAGTTATAATAAGAACTATATAGAATACAGTGCCTGTATTTTTTATTCCCAAACTCTCCCTGTCCCCAGATGTGTAGGAATTACTAACTATTAAATGTTCTTTAACAAAATAAAATAACCCAGTATATAAAACTATATATAAGGTTCCACCTGCAGCTACGACAGTAACACGCCGCCTCCACGCTGATGCTTTAGGATGAATTTAAACAGTGCGTCAGTCAGAAGAGCCAGAATCTGAAGTTCGGTACTTTTTAATTAACTTCTGTTGCTTTTAATAATAATTTTTACACCAGTGGGATTTTAAGAGCATGATGTTTACGTTGTTGTCTCGTTCCGTTCACGTCGTTTGCTGATGGAGATCATTCAGCCGTATGCAGAAGTGCACAGTGCTAAAAATAACCCCACATTTTTGAACGATGACAGATACATACTGTACATATAACCAGACTCGAATGAACTCGACGTATAAACATGTTTACTTTGAACTCGGACCGACTGCGTTAGTCATCAAGGGAGAGGCAGACTGGGCAACTGTATCACTCCAATAAGCACCGAGTTTTAACCTCAACCGCTTCAGTGCAATGAGGGTTTGGACAGACAACGCGCCTAACAATCCTCTGCCATGTGTTTACAATCTGAAGTGTAGAATGTAGGAGGCAGAACCGAGTCCAGAAAGTGGCAGGGTGCAGAACTGGAATTCCCCGTCCCGCTCTTCCACGCTGTAGATGGAGTAGAGACGTTCAGTGGCGTGTTTTATGCCCAATTTATACAGCGCCATATGAGCTGACCATAAAGATTGTAATAGACTTTACAAGAAAAGCTAATAAATGCTTTATAGTTGGAGACGTTTAAACATTTGTGCTGATGCATTTGTTTGATAGTGTTATGGGCCTGAATAAATCTGTTTATCCTTTCATTATCTCGGCATCAGACGATGGAATTTTAATACACATCGTATATACAGTACACAGTAAACCTCTGTCATTTAAACCCATATAAGTTTCTTCATAATTTTTCGGGTTGGCACCGTGGTGGCACGAGCAGCATTGCCACCTCACAGGTTTGGTTCCTCGGCAGCGTGACCCTGAGTGAGTCCTTTCTGTGTGGAATTTGAACGTTGGCCCTGTGACCGTGTAAGTTGTCCGAGGTGTTTTCCCACCTTTTGCCCGACAAGCTCTGGGATGGGTTCCACCATCCAGCAGGACAAGCAGCTTCGAAAATAGCTGATGTAATGTGGCCCATGACAGAAGGCAAGCAGAACGCACATGAGAGAATCCAGATTCTGAATAAATAAACCAGGACATCGTGGACCGAGAACTAAAAAAAAAAGACGGGATGCCAAAAAGTGAAAATAAACAAAATTCTGCAAACAAGAGGCCATGTGCATGAGTTCTAATGGCTGTTGGGTTACCTAAACATCGGCCTCAAACAGAGCAGCTAATCAGACTCTGGGCAGAAAATAGGTTTCGGGCAGGGATCTAATAAACCGAAAGGGAACAAGGCGCAGAACGTCAAGACACGTGGCGCCAAATCAAAAACAAATGGAGAGACTAGAAGACAAAATGCAGGAAAGTGATGATGCTTCACATTCGGATCCCTCTCTCACCCCCTCACTGTGGTAAAGTGTACGACTCTGCAGGGGTAATTTATCCTTCAGTGCCAGTAAAAAGGTACTTTTGTGGTTCCAAAGGGTAGGTATGGTTCTGTTTCCTCTGATCAAACTGAGGTTCATACAGATTGGGTGTTTTGAATTGTAAAAGGAGGAACCTAATCGTCCTGCACGGTGCTTTAACCTCAGATGGGATGAACTTAGACAGGGATTGTGTTGTTTAGAAGAAGGAGACTATTGTAGTCTGAATGTTCGCTCCTCAAAACGAGTCTAATTTCATATTAATGTCGCTGATTTTGGAGTCAGAGGTCCGTGGAGCTCATTAGGCTTTAATTCAGAGATATGTGGATGAGTGGTGCATTAATTTCCTGCACCGTTGCCCACCGGGCAGCTGCCTCTGCCGTCACCCGAGCATGCACAAGAACCGAACCGACGGCGCTCTCCATGTCCGCCTGCTCGTGTGAATTGCAAGACGTGTTTGAGTTGAAGGACTTGTGGTCTGAGCACATTTTCTCTGCTTTAAGCCTGTATTATTAAGACCAACATGTCTGAGCGGCTGGCAGTGGGAGTGAAGCCTGTCTCGCTGCCAGCGCACAGCCATCGGACCGAACCCTTCACCCCGGCTTTCGGCTTCGACGCGGGCCAACGAATAAACATTCAGACCTCCTTTTGAAAGTGTCATGTATTTCTCTTCAACCTCATTTTGGAGTCAGTGGGTGTGGACAGTAACATTTTACTTGCAAGGCATCTTCTTTTGCAAGGTTTGAGAAACTTAATCCACTGCGAAACGCCAACCGCGGAGCCAAGGCTCGAAGGGAACTTGGCTGCCTGGGCCTCGCGGCACATGGATTTGCATTCACGGCAATAAATAAATCTGAGAATGGCTCTTCCACATAAATTCAGAGGGTATCAATAATGCACAGCACACCGTCTTCTCCTGTCACTTTCAGACATCCATCACCGAAGGCATTATTTTAACGAAGAACTAAACTGCATTTACACAATGTGGGCCAACTCGAAAAACACTTTCTTTATAGCGTGTCCTCACTTAAGTACTTCCATAGCTGTTTCCATGATGCAATTTGTACAGACAGCCCCCGAATTATTGGCAGGCACAGACTTAAAGATGGGTAAAGGATTAGAAAAGAGACTCTCTGGTTCACTTAATCTCACAATTTATCGATAGAAGTATGAACTCATAATGAAAGCAAAAGCATGTGCGTCACACTTTCTGCCCCCTCGATGTGCAGAGGCAACAGTTTCGGGTAAAACCTTTCTTTCTTTTTCTTCAAGCCTGACTGTCCCCAGTTTGCTGTGGGAGGACTTGAGTGATCTGCGGAGAGCTAGAGCCGAGATTACGAGCCAGGTCCTGCGGCCAACATCGGTGTCTGACCTCACGCACATACTCTGGAGGTGTATGCAAAGTTTCCCATGAACACACTTCAAAGTGCCAACTTCAAACAGGATGTCAAAAAAGCATCTTTAGGTGTCTTTAGTGTTCAGGGACTGCTCTCTGATGTCAAACAGCACATGCTGCATGATGGATCCACTGCTGTTGTTTGGTTTTTTACCAATTTAATGGAGATGGGAACCTCTCTCATTGCAGTTGTCACTTTCTTCATCTTTTAAACACTCAGCTCAGACAGCGTTTCTTTCCCCAGGCCAGCAGCAGGTACCAGTAGAGGTCACTGTCATGGTTGCATTACAAAATCCCATAGTCAGCATTGAACTCATAAGATCAGTTGTGTCACCAGAATTGTGTGTGTGTGTGTGTGTGTGTGTGTGTGTGTGTGTGTGTCAGAGATTCCACAATTATTGTCTATTATTAAATAATAGACAATACAATTGCAAAACAGAATCATAACTCCTATAGTCTGCATTTATAATGCACAGAACAGCTTTGCATGTCTGCCCTGTTATTACACCTTGGATGATGATCAGACCGCACTTTCTGTGCAACTTAATCAGAAATCCAGGTAAATCCGACGGATTCAAACTCTTTATGCAATTGTAGTCTGAACATAGCAGCTGGAGGCAACCGATAATTAGGGAAAGATTAGTAGACATCTTCTAATTGCGCATGTAATGAGTTCAGAATATATTCTAGCCTTTTCCCTCCACCACATTACACAGAGTTTCCAATATCAATATCCACCAACATTAGTTTCTGGGAATACATTCACTGACGTCCCGACGACAGCACTGGCACAAAACGGCAAAGATGAAAAACATGAACAGATTTGGGAAAAAAAAAAAGAGAGCGAGAGAGAGAGCAGAACTACCCCGTTACCCCGTTTGGCATTCCTAAAACAAAAAGGGCTAATTGCAAAAGAACCATCAAGTTGTTTATGTAGAGAGAAAAGACACGGATCAGATCTGAAATGGAGCTCGGTTGGTGTCGTGGGAGGAGGATTATCAGTCTGGCTGTTTATAGACGGATATCATGCTGACAGACGTGCTGGTACACGAGCGAGTCAGCCAGCAGAATCCACAATGAAAAATACAAACTGTTGCAATATGCTGCTTTGCTTTGCTTTGCTTTTATTAGTTTTGCCGGTCCGTTCCAAAATAATTTGTACAACATAACAGGAGCGGGTGTGTCCCGGTTTCCAGTCAAACTGGAGTCACTGGTTTGCCTCCCCCCCCCCCCCCCATTTCTATGGCTCAGATGAATCCAGGGCCTGAACGGCGTTGTGTTCTGCTTTGTGGTTTATTATTTATTTGTTTGATTTATTTGCGAATGAGATCGAGTTTATAGAATGTGAGCGTTTCGAAAAAATCTTATCCTCATGGTTTATACTACGTTCAGATGGAGCCTGAGTAAAAATGCAAAATAAAATAATGGACCTTCTAGAAATAAGAACTAGGCATATGTTAATGTTGGTATGTTCTCCTTTTGATGAAAGGTCTACTATCATTATTAATAGTATGCATGCACTACTCAAGAGGGTCGTGTTTAAATTGATTTTTGTGGATGGTTCCTTTACTGAAGTGTGCAAATCGTTCCCATCCCCACCGTACTTGATGGTTGGTGACGGGAGATGTTAGTGACGCATTGGATTTGTTGTATTTTGTCAAAACAATTACATCATGGGATCTGGGAGGCATTTCCAGGTTCTCCCCATGTCTGTGAGGGTTTCCTCCCACACTCAGAAACATGGATTTAAGGTGAATGGGATGCTCTTTAATTGCCCCCATATAGTGTGTGTGAGTGACTGTGTGCCCAGCGATGGATTGGTGCCGTGAAGATAATTAGATGAAGAGATTAAATGACCTTATAATTAAAAAAAAAACAATTGAATCTAAGGTTTAATAATAAATGAAGAGTATTTTTAGAACTTGGAAACTTTCACACCGTAAATTTATGGAAATGTGATTAATGACATTATTCCATTATTTCGTCTCCTTTATTGAATAATTAATGTCATTTTTTATAAGGGTTTTTGGAGATAAGTCCTGGTTCCTGGTTCTTTTCAACACCCACTATATTACCTTCATTTGCACCCGCAGACCTCCTTTTTCTCTGGAACACCTTTAATGCTGATATATATACGGAAATGAAGCAAGGTGCCGCACGTCCGCCAGGAAAAATCTGAACTTGTCAGCAATAGTCTGAGCTGATCCATCATCTCGGAGAAAAGGCTTGCCTTTTTTTTTTTTAAAACCAATAATGATCTCACCTTTTCAGAGTGTTCAGGAGGAGTGGAGTCTTTATGGTGAGGAGCTGGTGTGCCAGGCCTGGCCCTCTAGAAAAAGTAAATAACACCACTGCCTGGTGCAGGGAGCCGTGGAGCGAAGTCCGCCCCGTCGAGTCCACCACTTAAAAATCCATCAGAAACAGACGACTACTTTGCCGAAATGAATTCCGGGTGTTTTTACGAGAGCAGCGTAGAAAGAGCTTACGGCCGCATGGGTGGCATCATCTGATCAAGTGGAATGTGATATTAATTGAATATGGATTTTAAGATCAGTGGCTTTGAGCTCTGCCACCCAGACCTGAATCCAACTTGAAAGATTATATTAGATGCCGTGGTCCACAGATTATACACCATGCTTACTGTAAAGCATGGTGGTGGTAACAGTATGTTATTTGGATATGATTTCTCAAGCAAATAACATAATCAGCGGCCAAGGGAAAATAAATTCTGCAAAAGTGCAACATACAGTCCCGTACAAGACAGCTGTGGAACTTACTTTGTGCACTAAGCAACAGAAAATGATCTTCCTCAAACCGGAGGCAGACAGGCATCCAAAATACAACACGGTGTGCTTGATTTAATTCTCCTGTGAGAATGGAGCTGGTTTAGTCTGCGTACAGTAAAATAAATGTAAGTTCAAATAGATTTAGTATCTCAAGCTCAAAAATTCGACTTGCAAGTAGAACATGCATCATCTGCAGACGTATAAGAAAAGAACGTCTGAAGTGGAGATACACGGCACCATTTTCAACATGAACCCGTTGGTTCTGGTGCGTGAGTCCTGCGTGCTCAATAATTTAAATACTTTAGTGAAATCCAGAGGAAACAATGCAGGCAGTTAGTTAGGAACTCTGCGGCTATTCCCAAGAGTCTCAAGATGGAGGCTTTCCTTTGGCGCGGTCTCGTTTTGGCTCCGGTTCTGGACTTTGGGAAGTCTAATTTCTTATGTGAAAAAAAAAAAAAATCAACTCTGAGTTGTTTGTCTTTGGAGAGTGTAATTTCTCATTCTTTACTTCCAGCTCTCTTATAGCTAAATTAGCATTTTATTGCTATTTGCATGCTGGAATAATAGTCGAGGACTCTGAGGTCATGTGTGAATGATATAGTTTAAATTAGCCTTCTCAAACACTAATGATTTTTAAATGTGGGAGCGTCTGAATCAATCTTTTCGGTAGCCATTCTTTCATACTTTTTTCAAACAGGCGTGTTTAGAACCTTTGAGCCTGTCCAGCGGCTCCGAGAGGAAATCTGGAAGGAAATGGATATAGGAAGTCTGAAGAAAGAGTCTTAATTCTGTCAGCAGCAGATCAGCATTCCACCAGTTCGGGTTCTAAGCGTGGCTATGAGTTTGATATCCATATGCATCACCCTGGTTGTAACATTGAAAGGACGTTTGGGCCGATTCCGTCTTTGGCATTTGAGAATTCATGCGCTGATGGTGGACGAGAAGACCTGGATCATAATTCTAAGTTGATCTGATGTTCATGACGATGGGGACAAGGTTTTGTTCAGACCATGCATCAAACACACGGGTATTAATGGAAACAGTCTGGAGTGTTTCAGGATTCTTTGCAGAACCTTGTCACTTTGGGTTGGTGAAATTTATTCATATAGTAACATTTAAATATCAAGTGCGTTGGTTTACAGAGGAGACTAGCTCTCCAGGAAACTGCAAATAGTCATGGGGAGAACATACAAAATTCACACAGAAAGATACTTTGTCCAATCTGCCTAGGAATTAGACCCATTACACCAATTACTGAGAGGTGAGAGGGCACTTCTGCTCCACTCTGCATCTAAACTAACACCTAAAGAGTACAACTGTGTACAACAATCATTTTAAGGTGGACTGCAAAACAAGTGATGTTTAAATACCAAAGGAAACATTTAGTTTTTTTAAAGTCCTGAAAACTTAGGGTGGTAGAGTGAGGGGTAGTGGTAGGGTATTTGTACATGGAGACGTGTTCCTACACCCCGATCCCTTAAAAATGCTGAATCAGCTGAATCTGAGCTCAGAACTGTAATAACAAAAGGAAGTGTATGCATACTTTTGCCAATGGAACTCATCCTTATCTTATCCTGTAACTACATTCCTTCATCATGGCACCGTGTGGGTATTTGGATTGGGAAGGTATTTCAAACTAAAGGATTCATGTTGTCCTTTAATGATTTATTAACCCAAAACTAAACACATTTGTCCCGGACCTTGGTTTCACGCCCTTCCTGATGCTAGCTGAAGGGTTTGATGGTGCGCTTTGGGTTTCGGATGTGACATAAAATGGCTGAGCCATGGTTACAGCGGGCGTCAGTGCCTCGATCAAACGCTCCTTAGGGTGGCAGCGCTCTATAAAGCTGGCTCCAGAGAGGGTTCACTGCTTTATTTGCTGTCCCAATTTGTTTTGGGGCTGCTCTGCCATGTCTTCTGGTAGGCCTCAGCATGGCTGTTAACACACAACACATTTTACACGCTGTCATTAAAAGCCGCACTCTTTAAATGCTCTGTGTATTTTTAGAATGTCTCTGTTGAAAGGGGGAAAAAAAAACGGGAAGGTGGCTTCGATTGCAGACTGGAGGGAGCGCCGTTCCCCAAACCCTCCACAGTGCTGCGCCAGCTCTAAATGCACCAATAAAACCTCAGTCCTTCAAACATGAAGTTTCAGACACCCTGTTAGGAAGAAGTGCTCGCACATTTCAGACACATTTGCAGTCTGTAACACTAATTGGTTGAAGTTCTTTAAGTTTACAGTGACCTGCTATCCTTCTCTGAGGTGTAGATGTGTCCGTGGCCTTAGAGATTAATTTTGGGAGACTGGGATCAGTTCAGAGGCTGTATATCTGCGACGGCCAGCTTTATAGAATTTGACAAACTGATTTATATGGTCGGGTGACGTGTGGCTTAGTGGTTGGCATGTTCTCCTCTCAGCGCTAGGGATTTCCAGTTTGAATCCCAATCAGAGTTTGCATGTTCTCCCCGTGTCCGCTTGGGTTTTCTCCAGTTTCCTCCCACAGTCCGAAAACATGGATCAAGGTCAATTGAATTCTCCAAATTGCCTCATAAAGAGTGTGGTTTTGTGAGTGTGTGTGTGCCCAGCGATAGATTGGTGTCCTGTCCTGGGTGTATCTGCCCAACGCCCAAAACGTTCTTCCCTGGAAGGGCATGGGGAACTGCCCCACGACCCTAGTAGAGGATAAAGCGGAAGATATTGGATAATGGTACTCTTGCAGTACTCTGTGCGGTACTCTGTGCAGTACTTTATGTGGTACTCTGTGCGGTACTCTGTGCAGTACTTTGTGTGGTACTCGGTGTAGTACTCTGTGCAGTACTTTGTGTGGTACTCTGTGTGGTACTCTGTGCAGTACTCTGTGCGGTACTCTGTGCAGTACTTTGTGTGGTACTCTGTGTGGTACTCTGTGTGGTACTCTGTGTGGTACTCTGTGCGGTACTTTGTGTGGTACTCTGTGCAGTACTCTGTGTGGTACTTTGTGTTGTACTTTGTGTGGTACCCTGTGTGCATCTCTGTGCGGTACTTTGTGTGGTACTCTGTGTGGTACTCTGTGCAGTACTTTGTGTGGTACTCTGTGCAGTACTTTGTGTGGTACTCTGTACAGTACTCTGTGCGGTACTCTGTGCAGTACTTTGTGTGGTACTCTGTGCGGTACTCTGTGTGGTACTCTGTGCAGTACTCTGTACGAGGTTCTGTGCAATCCAGTGGACTTCCCACAAATCTCCTGGCGTCACTCTTTATGGACTTCTCTTAAGGCCTTTTGATTGTTCTCACAAAAGTAGAGCCACATAGTTGTTTAAAAATCTTCGCAACGTACGTCAGCAGCATCACTCTTTCCGAGAGTAATGATGTTGCACGTAATTATTAGCAGGGGTTTCCTCGTGTAATGTGTGTTGTGTAATACACTCCATCACTGCAGACCTTTTCTTGATCAGCGTGAGGGTATTTTATTTTATTTTTTACCCCAAAACATTATTGCTACTGACTCAGCCTCCCCATTTTTCCCTTTCAAAGAGAAGTCCAATCATTTTCTCTCCGAAACCCAATGACACCATGGCGCTGGATTTGGACTCTTGATGTCATCTGCCTTCTGAAGCTGTGTAAACCGTCAGTGATGAGGTCATGCAAACGAGCCAGACCCCGGCGCGTAGTTTCGGAAAGCCGTACTCGAGGGCTGATTCGCGTTCAGTACAAACATGTGGCATCTCCGATTAAAATCAGTTCAGCTATATACGTGTGGAACTCTGTAAACATGACCATGGGTGGAGCGATCACTGTAAGATCCACGGCATAAGAACTGAGACGCGTGTCCAAGAGCCATGTGTGACGTTCGGGCTGCGGGGTCCCGGATTACTGCAGAGTAAATCCATCTTCTTTAGTTGAACCCTGTAATGGAAAGGAGTTTCAGCAGGATGCAGTAAGCTATATAAATTTACATCGAAGGCCTCGTTTCAGAGAATCGACCACACAGTCGTTTTTAAGTAAATGAATCAGAATGAACGATGTTTATACACATGTAAGCGCGGCTGAGCCAGGAACGGCTCGACCCGGAGTGAAGTCAAGTGCTTTTAGTGTGTGCTTTTTAAATTAGGCTAATAAATACCTGGCCGAAGATCTGACAACCTTCCGCCGCGTCCTCTGTCTCTGAGAATATGATGTGTGCGCGAAGGCAAAGCTTCCATCAGCTCTCGCTTTCAAAATGCACCCTTAAAAACAATTTACAGCCGCACTGAGTCACTGTGATGCGGAAGCTGGTAGCGACATCTGAAGGATCCATTTGAGCGGTGGACGTGGTATTGTCATTAGAAACACACATTCCTCCTCTATCTGTAAATCTGCCCTGTAAATCTCTGCCTTCCGATGTCCGTACACGGATTTGTTTACCGTCTGAAGGTTCGATATCGCTGAGGCCATTCGCCGTGACATGCAGCAGCATGTGACCCCACTGTGGGAACAATTAGAGATCGTTTAATCTAAAATAAATTGTGAAACCTTGTTGTAGGAAACTTCTGAAGTGCCAAACATCACCACAGACCTGTGTTTGAGGTTGGGGCGGGGGGGGGGGGGGGGTGAGAATTGAAATGATGATGGAGACGGTTGCTGGTCCTACTGTTTATGACCTCATGCGTCCTAAATTCAAAGTATGACGACATGCACGACACCTGAAAGGTGTTACTGGCAAAGTGATGGTCATGAAATTGCGGTCGGTGTGGATCTGCGTCTGGTGACGCGAATCTTCCATTGGCAGCTGCGCCAGCCGCTGGCAGATCCACCACTACAGCAGAACAGAGAGGAGTTATTTCCTGAGTGGAAGCACACGTTCTCCGGTGTGCAGTGCAGTTCTGTTCCATGACCACACAGATATGTAGCCCATTCGGAATCACCTCCAAAATCAGAGGCATGGAATGAGAGCCGGCACACCGGTGTTTGGTGTGGAGGAACTCCTGACCTCCACTTCACCAAACACCGTTGGGATCCGTCGGAATGTTGACCGTGAGCCAAAGTCGGCCGCTGAGTACTCCTGATTAAAAATGGCCACAACTTCCATCGTTTGTATTTGAAATCACCGCTTTTTGCAGAAGTTCTTAATCAGAGGAACGTACAGAGGTCATTATATGATACTCAACAGTGACTTGCCGTTAAAAAGTGCTGAACCATGACCCACCCTAAGACTAAACCTTTGGTAGGTGCTCCTTTTGTACCTATATCTTCTATCTCGATGACCTCACCTGTTACTGGTTTAAATGTTAATTGTGAAACCCTCCAGAACACAGGCATTAAAATCATATTTTGCACACTGTTCCAACTATTTAATGTTTTGCAGCCTCATGTTCTAGATTTATTTATCTCAACTTTTGTTTTTGACATTTATGATGTAATCTTTGATACTAAAAAAATTCTTAAAAGAAAAAAACTAAAAATAAAAAGATATTCAGTCTAACATTTATTTATAACCCTTTGGGCAATAGGAAATTATTTTATTTGTTGAGATCCTTGTTATAACAGCAGTTATAAAATCCCAAACCGGTCCTCCCACCCATCAGACATGTCCGTAAAGCACCAGACTTTTACAGGACGATTTAAAGATCGGGTTTAAATTCCGGCTGCTGGTTATCTGACAAAACAAACATCAAAATAACAGGGTTTTTTTTGGGAAACATGCCACAGACAGACGCTTCCTGATTAGGGGCGTGTGAGGCTCAACGACAAATGAGTCCTCTGCACTTTTAAGAGCCATTTAGTACGTCGTGCTGACAAACAAGGGCATTGTGGGAAGACAGTGGGCTGAATAATGATTCATATTTTCCACGGCGGGAGCGGGAACTGCCAGTATCTACCACCACATCGCACACCCCTCATCAAGAGCACAGCCACCTTCCGAAGGGGAATTTACCATCGAGTGTTTTTGATTTTTGCATATTTAACAATGCCACTGGTAGCCACCATCTCTCCCGCACCACAGTCAAGAGGTCGCCACCAGACAGCCGTCTCCTGAGGGCTTTCTGCAGCAGCAGCCACCTAGCAGATTTCTGGCCCCATGCCTGTTTACTGTGCGGTCGAGTAATTCAAACCGTTCCTCGGGTACCAGACTGAGGCTAACAAGCCGAAGCTTTACAGTAACTTCGACTGTATGGTCCGTGTCATAAAGTGTCAGCAGTCTGCACCTCCAGCGGCAGGGGCAAATGGGAGCGGCACAACCACCTTAATGAGAGTCATTAAAATCAAAACCAGTAGACGGATAGAGGACACAAAAATAAAGCCAGATTATAGATACAGTGATTAAATGCAATCTAATAATCTGTGGCAATCTAATAAGGTGCCACACTGGGGCAAAAGTATTGAGACACCCTCACAGAGATTTATGACATCAAATTGTAAACTGGTTTAAAAGCTTGCTTCAACAACTGCCACTCTTTCAGGAAGAGCAATCAAAACTCTGTTCTTGGGTTGGTGAAAGGAAGCGGTCAGGCACATGGCAGCGTGTAATGCATGGAGAATTTGATATGAACACATGATGACGCCTCATTTATGATGCTTATGCAGATGATTCACAAACTCCATCTAACAATACAGACGTTCATGGACACTTCACACAACACTTTCCAAACTGCTCACGTTATCAATCTCCACCAAAATACCTCGTCATCTACCTCATTTTACATTTTATAGCTACAACTCACATTTCATATGCTGCTATATTTATATTCTATATTTATATTTCTAATGTATACTATTATATATATATATTCTTAGTTGAATATTCTATATTATATTTATAGTTGTATATTGTATATTCTGTAGTGTATGTGTGTGTGTGTATATATATATATATATATATATATATATATATATATATATATATATATATATATATATATTTTTTTTTTTTTTTTTTTTTTTTTTTTTTTTTTTTTTTTTTTTCAGAGTTGTATATTCTATTATATTTTACATAGCTATACTGTATTTATATCTCATTTTCTACTTTAAAATTTAATTTCTAACTTTGAAAGAACAGGGTAAACGGGATCCGTGAGCCATAATTAAGTTTTTGTCTCATGTACCACACGCGATATCTTGAATTTATATCCTTTGTACTTCCTTCTTCTTTGCTGTTTATTAGAAATATGCCGATATCCAGCATGAACGCATTTACCTCCTTGTAATAAGAACTACAAATCCCCTAAACTGAAAACAACTCTCAGGTACTTCAGCAGTGCAGAGATCCCTGCTTCTCTCTCTCTCTCTCTCTCTCTCTCTCTCTCTCTCTCTCTCTCTCTCTCTCTCTCTCTCTCTCTCTCTCTCTCTTTCTCTCTCCCCCTCCAATTTTTTTTTCTCTCGCTCTGTTACTCTCTGTGTGGGCGAATGATCGCGACTCCCTGGTGTACCGCCTGAAAGCAACAGGGCCGGTGCATTCAAAGCCGTCCGCACTGAAAGGTGCCCATTTAAAATAGCTGAGGTGGTAAATAAATAGAGTCCGAGTTAGGCTGCAGTTGGTCAGGATACAGGATACACATGCGAACCTGGCATCTTCCTGAGGCTCTTCTGCCAGAGAGGAACATTACAGGAGACTATGTTTTGACTGAGCGGGAGCACAGAGTCTAAATTCTGCCGTACACTCAGATGAACCATGCAGATTGGCCGCTCCTGAGATTATTTTCTCTACAGTAAAAATAGAATAATGGGTTCTGTTTTTGGTGGTGCCTGCCGGAGGATGGAGGTGAGGACGTAAAAATAGAAGCACGCTCCAGCCAGCGCTGGTTTTGAACCGGGTCACGTGCCATCTCTATCCGTCTCCATCAGACCTCTGAGATTTATTAGTGTCTGTCCATCACCTGATAAACATTATAAAAAATAAAGATTGACTGACGATTAATTATCATAATTATAATCTACGATACATTTAGGGTAATATTAAACCCTGCTGTGTAAGTAAACCTGTCATTTTTGGGACAACAACCTTAGAACCGGGAGAAATTCTACTTACATACGTAGGAGAACCTACAAAAAAACAAAAAATAGCACACACTCACACACACAGACACACTCTACATATGGGGCAATTTGGAGAACTCAATTGACTTGATCCATGTTCTTGGACTGTGGGAGGAAAACGGAGAACCCGGAGGAAACCCACGCGGACACGGAGAGAACATGGAAACTCCACCCAGATTGGGATTCGAACTGGAATCCTAGCGCTGAGAGGCGAACGTGCTAACCACTAAGCCACCGTGCCGTTAAATAATTAATGAGGAAATTAATAAGCGCTATATTACTTATTTTGTCCAAGTAGGTGGATTTTTATTATTAACTAGACATTTTAATAATCTCACACCTCAATATTACTTGGTAGTACATCTGTACACACACACACACTTAGGAACAGTAAGGCCACCACACCTACTGTAAAGGTAAGTAAACGGTATAAACATTACAAACTGTAAATAATAAAAAAGGCAAATTCTGCCTAGTTAGTGGCAATAATTTTTTTAAAGGCATATTTTTTTTTTTAAAAGGCCAAAAAAAACCTGCAAAGGTCAGGGCAATTATTTTGCAAATGAATAGGAGCAGTGTAGGTATGGCACGGAGTTCAAACGCGGCCTTCTGCAGTCATGGAGAGGGGCGGCTAGCCGGCTTGGCATGGGCCTGTATGACGTGACATGTCAAATAAATGTCTACAGAGAACTTTGTCCACCTTACAAAAATGTACTTTTCAATTAAACATGTCTCCCCCTCTGTAAGTCAACTGAGGAAAGCTTCTCGCCATTCCCTGTCTTGTGCTTCTTGGCCATTAGAAGGGTGCGAGTGTCATACTCTGTAAGTGTGTGGGCTCTTAAAAAGCAGTTTAGGGAGCCAGACAGAGATGAAATCATTCCGAGACGAGTGGAGGGGGCTGGCTGCTGAAGAGAAGGTGCTGTAGCATCAGCACCAGCAGATGGGTGATGGGCTCAGAACCTCATCCTTAAAGAGGTTCAGGAAATTTGAAACTGATCACGCTGCCCCGATGACAAAATCTCTGCCTCAGGGGTCTGGCTGCGGCCCCTCAGGACACTTAACGATGAGACTAATTAAAATGCACTGTAAGAACATCATGCCGCATCACCTTCAGCTTTAATGGGAGGAAAAGTGCACTTGGCTGGCTGAGCCTCCTATTGTTAGACGGGCTGTTAGAGCACATTGAGATGGACCCGGCTCTCTGGGGACTGTGGTCGAGTGTGTGTGGCCAGTGGAAAGTTTGGTTAACCAGGGGTGGTGGTGGATGATGTTTACATTGCCCAAAGCCTCACAGAGGGGCAGGAGCTGCTGAGCCGGCGGTGAATTAATGGCTTTCTTTGTGTTTGTTAATGTACCTGGTTATGTACACGTTCGAAAATCATCAGCACCTTTTTAAATTGCAATGAAAAGAAAACACATCCGTAAATCTCATGATGAACATTGTGATTGGAAGTGACGACATTTATCAATCATTAGGATATTAACAAAAATACTTTTGTATAAAAGCTGGTTTCCAGCTTTTTTAAAAAAATTTTATTATTATTTTTTGATTCATTAGTATGTTCACATCATTAATAACGCACATATTTAAATATTTTTTGCATATCATTATATATTTTCTATTCTTGACTTGCTAAACACATTTCTTTTGGCCATATGGTGTGTGAGTGTGTGTGTGTGTGTGTGTGTGTGTGTGTGTGTGTGTGTGTGTACCGTTTGTACGGTCTTAACAAAATGTGTGTTAGGGCTTTTCTCAGGATTTCAAGGATGATGTTAAATAAAAGATTTGTATTAATTTTATTTCATTCATTCATTCATTATCTCCCGCTTTATCCTCTATTAGGGTCGCGGTGGGGTTCCCCATGCCCATCCAGGGGAGAACATTTCGGGCGCTAGGCAGATAGGTGTAATTTTGTTTAATTCTGCATTTAATTTTAAAATTAAAATTTATTTTATTAAATCAAGTCTCACACTGCAAAAATCAAATCTTTCAAAAATGAAGTCAGAAAATCTTTAAAATAGTGGAACAAATCTTGTTTTTGACTTGAAAAGATTTCCAATTAAGATAAATAATCCAGTTTATAGAGACTTTTACAAATTTTAAGAAATCTCAACAAAATAAATTTATGTTGGCAAATAATTTCACTTGATTCATGTCTATATTTTCTTTCTGCATTACTTTCCATGCACATCATGCCAGTTATGGACGGAAATGTTTCAGTCGTACATTAAAGCATTTCAGAACCTTTATCTGTGAATGTGCACCATGGCATAATTTGTTGTGATTTTTGTAAGATTTTTTTTTATTTTGATGTACATTTGTCCTAGACACAGTTTAAACCCAGTATTGTCCTCTGGAGTATTGCAGCGTGCTGCCTCGGTTGTTCCTGCCGCCCAACTCCGGCACTTAAACCTTAACCCCAAAAGCCACACTGAGTGATCAGCCAGCTACACCGAGGGCCAAGTGCCTCATTCATGAGCAATTAAAAATCACTTCAGTAGTCAATGAGGTGCAGTCTCACCACAGAGGAGCAGAGCTACAGTCGGTGCAAACGTTGTTAATGCTGCAGTATGCACAGAACATACAGAGGATTAAACCTAAACCCCAAACGTGAGAATTAAATAACATAAAAACAATCATTGTAGAAAATATAATGGTCCCTTTGCATCTCCAGGTCCTCAGATTAATTTGTGGATTAACAATAATCATATGTTTTCTGATCTACCTACCTTTTTGGGTACGTGGAGTATATGGTGGTGCTGGAACCTATCCCGGCACTCATATGGCAAAATGTACCTACAGGTCACGCAGTTTTCTAGCATGTTTCTGGACCGTGGTTTATATCCTGAATTTAAAGAACGACCATGAGCTTCAGTTTTAACTTTACTTTTTTTACATGCTCTGCACAGATAGAGGAGGCAATAGTAGGTGCATGAGAGAGAGAGAGAGAGAGAGAGAGAGAGAGAGAAGAAGAATGTAAATGAAAGAGAAACGGTGTAAATGACAGGAGAGAGAGAGAGAGAGAGAGAGAGAGAGAGAGAGCCTTTCCAGTCATGTAGAGCATCTCTGTCTCCTTCAGTTAAGAGTAAACAACTCGGCTCTAATTGCTGGTCTACCACTTAGACCTCACACATATAAACATACACACACTCACACACACATTCACACAAACATCTGCATAAGCAAACACACAGGTGCACATGTATGGCACACGCTGCTCCACCACAGACACACAAACCCCTGTGTGCGCACACAGAATTACACACAGCAGGTCGGGCTGCAGCAGATTAACCTGTCAGGACTGATGAGGGTCGAGTCCGAATGAGACTGAGAGCTCCTTCAGCACGAACAAACAGCGCTGGACACACACTCACACACACACACTCACACACACACACACACACACACACACTCACACACACACACTCACACACACACTAACACTTACTCACCTACACACACTCACACACACTCACTCACACTCACTCACCTACACATACACACACACACACACACACACACACACATACACTAACACACACTAACACACATACACACTCACACACTTACACACACTACCACTCACACACACACACACACACATACACACTCACACACACACACACACACACACACACCCACACTCACACACACTCACTCACCTACACACACACACACTAACACACACACACACACACACACACACACACACTCACTCACCTACACACACACACACACACACTACACACACACTCACTCACCTACACACACACACACTAACATACACTAACACACGCACACACACACCTACACACTCTCTCACACACACACATACACTCACACTAACACTCACACACATACACTAACACACATACACACTCACACACATTCATACACACTCACACACATACACATTCACATACTAACACACATACCTATTCACACACACTAACACACATACACACTCACACACATACACATTCACACACACACACACACACATACACACTCACACAAATACACACACACTCACATACTCACCCACACAGATTCACACACTCATTCACACACACACTCACACTCTCATATACACACACACACACACACACACATACACACTCACACACATACACATACACATTCACATACTAACACACATACCCACACACACACACACTCACACACACTAACACACATACACATTCACACACTCACACACATACACACACACTCACATACACACTCACACACACAGATTCACACACTCTCTCTCTCTCACACACACACACACACACACACACACACACACACACACACACACACACACCAAGTTAACATAGTTGATTTTCCAATTAAAAGATGCTCAACGTTGTGAAAGTTTTGAGCAAAAACCTGTTGTGAGCTGAAGTGTTTAGTGTGTGGGAGTCCCTTGGGATGACCTTGCAATGCTCACAGTCAACATTCCAATTCATCCTAAAGCCATTCCGTAGGTTTAGATGAGAACGGCAGCAGAACCATTGAGTCTGTAGCATTCAAACCCTATAAACCCTCCAACCTCAGCTCCTCACTCCACCGCTGGCACAGACAAAAGCACTTTTGGCCCTCGTGTGAGGTAGTCTGATTTTGGAAATAAAGACCCCTACACATCCCAAAGCTGCAGATCCTACTTATAATAACATTTCCTCATTGGCGACGACTAAAAGGGATTTAATTTGTGTGTGCAGCCCGAATCTGTCCACCATCCAACTTCTCAGTCCTAGCACTTCACACACCGGCGTGTGTTTACAGAGAAACCTCAACCTCGGGTGAAACCTACCAGCATAAGCTTTTAAAGCTGATGGTCAATCAAACATAATAATGTTGTTTTCACTAACGTCTGCCGGCCCGGTTCAGGGTGAAGTCTGACAGGCCCATTCTTTAGGGAGGCAGCCGCGGAGCTCGCGTTCTCTGGCTCGACGCAATGCCTCCGAAAGCAGGACGAGCGGAAATAGGCTAACTGTATCCAATCAAACACTTTGGCCAATCCAATTATGTTGTTAGGGAGGCAATTAAAGAGCGGCCACACAGCCCCGTTCTGCCCCGGACAAAATAAACCAGCACCTGTCTTGCGGTTAGAACATGCACACGATCAGGAAAGGCGTCACAGGGAAGGTTCCGAGCACGAACTGGAATCACGAACAAAAGCCTCGGTCAGTGAACAATATGCATGTGGAACCTCATCCAGAAAAGATCTCTGTCCTCCAGGAGGACATGGAACCCATCATTCAGAGCGAGAACACGGGCCAATGCTCAAACTGCAAAATTCCAAAAATACGGAGTCACCATTCGTTCGCGCCCTCACTCGCCTCTCGCTCTCCTCTCGCTCACCCCTCGCTCACCCCTCGCTCACCCCTCACTCACCCTCTCTTGATGAACCTATAGATTGAAATAAGCTCGTGATGCGGGGATGTTTAAAACAGTGCACCCTGCCCAGATCCCAAACCCTTTATATACAGAACCATGACGTCCAGATGGTTTTGTCCATGTTCTCGTGTTCTGTACTCCGGTACCACTTTACTGAGATCTGCTCCGAATTTCGGGGGATTTCCGGGACAACCTTAACCAAACAAAGCCGCAGTGTTAATGGGTTGTCAAGGCCGTACACATCTGCCCGGAGCGGCTTTCGGGGCGTGTAACGGATCGATGCCTGTGAGAGCTCGGCATTCCGGCCGCTTCGAACTGCAAAATACGACCTTGCCGTGAAGATCGAGTTGCTTCCAGCGGAGATTCTCTGAAATATTACTAATTAAGTTCACCGAGAAATACGGCTCCTGTAAAAACAGAGGGCGCCGTCCAACTCCGTTCGCCCGACCCGGCGACTGCGAGCAGGATGAAAAGGTTGCAACGGCCTTTTAATCTTTCGTGGCACATTGCTGGTCGAGCAGCCATGTACAGACGGTGGCAAAGATTCACCCATGAAGGGGAAGGGAAAGAGGGAATAAGAGAGGAACTCCTGTAATGACCCCTTGATGAAATCCCTGGCAGGGTGGTTTGGGTAAACAGTTGTGTCTGGAGCGTGTGAGGCAGAGCTTACACTGCTTGTGCTCATTTAGCTAATTGCAGCAGCACCACGTTTGCCAACGGGGCAAAACAGTGCTGGTCTGTGCTGGGTTGCACACACACACACACACACACACACACACACACACACATTTGTGTTTTTTCATAATTTCATCCCAATAGTATAAATATCATGAAATTTTTAATCAAGAAGCAATGGACTCCCTATGTACTGTACTTGCCCCAATTTCGTCCTCTACGAGGTCTTTCCACAAGAATTTGGAGAACCGGGATTTTATGATGAGGACAAGCCCCGATACTAAAAAAAATAAAAAAGTAAAGCCTGGCTCACAGTTTTTAAATCTGCTTTATTTCTTTCACCTCCAAATATCAGACCTGTGGACTTTGCCTCGTGGTTTACGGCATGTTACTCTTCTGCACAAAGATGAAAATGGACTCCACATCTGGTGCATTTGGGAACCTGTCGGCTGCGTCCTCTCAGTGGGACGAAGGCGGAAGAGGTTCGTTGGTAACAGATCATCAGTGAGGCTCAATAGCCGCAGAACCTCAGTCCAGCAGCATCTCACAGGCTTGCGATGAACACACTCCACACTGTCTGTTTTTTAGACAGACATGAGGAGAACATGCAAACCCTACACAATCACCCGGCTGCCCACATGGTGATGGACCGCTGGTTCCGGAGGCCGGCGTGCCAGCGTGAGGTCGGGATGCAGATGCTGAAGCATCTTGACTCTGATGAGCTGTGCTGTGATGTCTTCTGATTCGGGATGAGAGGGTGCGGATTTAAACAGATCCACACACAGTGTGTTGGGCTTTGTGAGGACCTGAGGGTTGAATTGCTGAAGACAAACAGTTCGAACCTTAGACGGAGTGGCTGCAGCGCACATTATTCTGTCAGTGCAGGAATTCTCAGGGCGTGAAAGCAGTTAATCCTGCACGCACTGTTGTTAGCACTCGATTGGAACTCGCTCGCTGGCTGAAGGCTAAACCTTGAGCCTCCTCCAGAACTCTGGAACACATTATTGGTTGGATGGGATCGGTGTGGCTTTAATAGAACGTGACTTTATACCACGCACTTAGTTAAGCACAACACCCGCGATGGAGCGATCACCATGAGAACGAAACGCCTTCCAGCAATTTTTATCATCTCTTAAACAAAGACGGGACCATCCTCCCAAACATGTCGGCTTTATTACAGGCGGCTGGTCCTGCACCTCCATGGGGGGGTGTGTAAGATTCTTCAGTAAAAACACTTCCACTGCATTCTTTATACATGTGCTCACAGACATCCATGATTGGCTCACATCGCTTTGGCGGACAGGAAGAGAGTCCCAGAGAGCACAGCTTCATGGTTCCAACTCGTTCCTTTGAAGGTTCACTGCAGCATCAAGCAGCGATCACCGAACAGGCGTGCCATAGTTCTGATGTATGTTGAAAAAAATATCGACCTCGACCAGGGGGAATCCCGAATAAACACTCAGCAACCATGAGATACCATGATGTATTAAATACTACACGTATCTAATCATTTGGCCGGTGTTATCCGGTATCTGTGTGGCACATGCTCAATGCAGAGGACTGTAACCGGGCGGGCGAGGGCGGGACTTCATGGTGAGGGAGAGGTTCAGTGGTCAGATCACTCAGGGTTTATTAGGGTGTAATTGCTTCTCTCTTTGCTATTTTATTGAGAGGGGACTTTTTTTTTTGGTCACGGCTAGACAGTAAGTAGCAGCTGAAATGGAGGCGACGACTAATCAGTACAACTCCACAAAAAGTGATTAACGCTGAGACCAAACGAATGCAATTAGGTTAACGAAGCTGCGGAGAAAGAGAGCTGTAGTTTCATTTCCTCTATTAAAGCGAGCAAAGGAAATCCTTTAATGCATCGACATCCACATGAAACATACTGACGCCAAAGGGCTTCAGACGGACAGACAGACTGACTGCAGGCAGTGCTGGGTAATAATCAAATCAAAATAGCAAAATAAAAAATAATCTAAATATTGCAAGATATTGGGGCGGCACGGTGGCTTAGTGGTTTAACATGTTCTCCTCTCAGCGATGGGGTTTCCCGGTTCGAATCCCCATCTGGGTGGAGTTTCCATGTTCTCCACTTGTCCGTGTGGGTTTCCTCCGGGTTCTCCGGTTTCCTCCCACAGTTCAAAAACATGGATGAAGTCAATTGAGTTCTCTAAATTGCCCCATATAGAGTGTGTAAGTGTGAGTGAGTGTGCCCAGCAATGGATTGGCGCCCTGTCCTGGGTGTATCTGCCCAGCGCCCGAAACGTTCTTCCCTGGATGGGCATGGAGAACCCCCCCACGACCTTAATATAGGATAAAGCGGAAGATAATGGATGGATGGATATTGCAAGATATCAATACTGTTATGGTGCTTTAAACAAGATCTGAGATCTGAGCCACCACTCGCTCACCTCAACTCACTCACCATCACATGCTCATCACCACTCACTAATTTTCACTTGCCCCCCTCCATTGGCTCACCTCCAGTCGCTCACCTCTACTCCCTCACCACCGTTCGCTCACCACCACGCACCTCTCAACCACTAAATTCAGGGGTTTCATTTTCAGCCCCATTGTTATAGCTGAAGGTACAAGAAGTTTGAGGACGGTCATTTTTGCCTCAGAGCACAAAGCCACATTCTACTCAGGGTAGCACTAAGTCTTTCTGTTTCTTGTGACTTGGGCTGGAAGGGGCTGGTGGGGGGCTTATTTGGGGTGGTGATGTTGGAAAGTGTGGAAATGCTCAGCCTGGAAGCCCAAATGTCAAAGTAAGGGTCCTGCACCACATTAAAAGGAGCCGGTGGTCAGGGTCTGAAGTGGTGCAGACAGAGGGTCCCGCTGTGCTGAAGTTACACTGATTGTTTACGTTCCGTCACACCGAGTCGTCACGGCCGGTGCCACTGTGGAACAGAATTCACGGCGAATAACGCTGCCGTCTGTACGGGTTCATTAAAAAAGCGGATTAAACCGCATCAGCGGAAATCAGGGTATGTTTTCCCCAAAACAGGAGCAACGTTTAACCGGAAAGTCGATCTGTGGGAAATCTCATCTAATTACCTAGAACTGCAAATATGAGGATGAGAGGGCTCACAATCTCAGTTCTAGTTCATCTCAAAGAGGTTTTATGCCTTTAGGGTCAGACCTTTCTGTGTGAGAGTCGAGATCTTAGACCTAACCATGACTTTAAAACCGTTGCTTTGTGCGCGGAGCTCTAGAACAGTCCGGTTCATGAAGAACTGCAGAGTTCTTGATTTCAGCCTCGTACCGTCGCGCTCGCCTTTCTCTCAGCGCTGCAATTGAAGCCAGCTGCTCCGCTGCTGTTCTCCGGAGGGCCTCTCTGCGAAAACACCCCAACAAGGCCACATAACACGAGCTGATACGACGATTCGTTACACTGTGTGTGTGGAGACCGGCTCGCTCGAGTGTTTAGTCTGGATTTGGATAATAAAAACAAGCCCTCTGCGAGCTCGTAAACCCGAGTCTCAGCGCTTCGCTTTAAAGTGGAGCGCTGTCTCATTAGCTATCGAAGGTAAACACGGGGATAAAAACGAGCAGAACGCGGCGAGCGTGAATATCTTTGATTACCTGATTCCAAAACATGTGGACGACTTTATGATGCTTCTTAAAACTATATGGCTTTAAATAAAGCGAAGTGTTGTTTAAAGGTATTAAGGAACTTCAAAGCGTGTGCAGCAGGCGGTTCAGAACCAGATCGCGCAGCATCCACTGAACACCGACGAGTCACATGTTTTAGTTCAATGTAGACCGTCGACCAGATGAGTTGAGTCTTTCTTTTTAACAAATAATAATGTTTTTTTTAATGCTGAGGATAGTCTCAAGGTGGCGCAGTAAGTAGCTTCAGGGTTGCTGCCTCATTTCGCCTTTCAGTCCTGGAGATCCAGGTTTGAATCCCGAACTGAGTGGACTTTCCTCTGGGTTCTCCGGTTCCCTCCCACAGTCCAAAAGCATGGATAGGTAAATTGCCCTAGCTAAAATTCGCCCATATAGTGTGTGTGTTGTTCTGAGTGAGTGTGTTACCAGTGATGGATTGGCGCCCTATCCTAAGTGTATTTGCCCAGGGCCCGAAACATTCTCCCCTGGGTGCATATGGGGAACCCCCGCGACCCTGGTAGAGCTTTAAGCAGAAGACACTGAGATAAGTATTCCATATCACATACTGTATCTTTGCACCTTGAAGATTGGGGTCAAAAACAAGGTCTGCTATGATACCCCACCTGGAGCTGTGAGGGTCTGCAGGGGCCATTTGCTGGACCCAGGGATCGGACCCCCAATTGACCTTCTGATTGATGGCTCAACACCTTAATGACTGAAATGCCACCTGTATATAATACAATATATATTCTGTATATAATACATAAACATCCCATAATTTGTTCCCGTACTCTGCGGATTAGGACGCCATACTAACAACTGCGGTAAACAAGCATTCGCCCCGTTGGGGGGTCGTATCAGTCCGACACTTACACGCTCGAACGAGCCTTGGGGTTCTGGTTTCATGACTCTGACCCCGTGTTGTAACCGCGGCTTTATTTCAGGATGATTGACAGCGTGGCTGAACCGCGCTCCTTTTTCATACATGCCCATGACATCAGCACCACCTCAAAAACAGGGGCTAATTTGGGTCGCACGCGGAATCCCGCCCTCAACAGGCAGCGCTTCCACCCCCGCAGAGGTTGCAACGGGGCAAAAATAAGTAGCAGACTGTGAGTTATGCCCTGTGTGTGTTGGCATGATAGTGGCTGTTTGTGGTGAGGGCTGAGGTTTCGAGCGAGCCGAGCCGAGCAGAGGAAAAAGAGAGAGGTAGAGAAAGACATGGGGAAAGAGAGAGAGAGAGAGAGAGAAATTGTATGCTGTGGTTGGGGCAGCAGACTGTTGACCCCAGCAGCCACCAGACTCACTAATATCCAGCAGCATCCATGAAGACCACACAGGCCCCAACATGACACATCTCTCCTTCCTGCGGTCTCTTCAGCAACAACTTTACATCAGCGAAGGAACTGAAGTCTGACTGCAAACTGCCGCCGGTTCTTTCAGATAGTTGTGTTTGTTTGCCATCACTTTGGGGAAGATCCATTTATTAATATTGATTTATTTTTATAAGATCAGTGATAAATCGATCTCTGAAGCAGTAAGTTCCAATGTTCCTGATCCGTGATGCTGCTGCACTGGGTTCTCACTCTCTCTCCGTCCTCTTCATCCCTTATGGGCGGTCTCTGTAACAAGGCATTGTTTTACAAACTTTTTACTATGTCCAACCTTTAACCTCGAGGACCGGGTGCTGAGCTTCATCCGTTTGAGGCTCCTCATGCGGTTCCACACCAATCATGCAGGAACAGAAAAGGGGCTTCCCCAAACTGTTTCCATAACGCTGGAAGCGATACACAAATGAAACACCTTGCATTCTGGAAATTAGGGCTGTGTGCCAGTACTTTTGTCCATATAGTGTATATGCATAATCAAAAGATCCACATGAATAATTCATTCATTCATTCATTATCTCCCGCTTTATCCTCTATTAGGGTCGCGGTGGGGTTTCCCCATGCCCATCCAGGGGAGAACGTCTCGGGCACTGGGCAGATAGACCCAGGACAGGGCGCCAATCCATCGCTGGGCACACATGAATAATATCTATAATTATTAATTTGCTAGGCGGCTTAGTGGTTAGCACATTCTCCTCTCAGTGCTAGGGATTCCCAGTTCGAATCCCCATCTGGGTGGAGTTTCCATGTTCTCCCCGTGTCTGCGTGGGTTTCCTCCGGGTTCTCCGGTTTCCTCCCACATTCCAAAAATATGGATCAAGTCAATTGAATTCTCAAAATTGCCCCATATAGAGTGTGTATGTGAGTGAGTGTGTGCCCAGCGATGGATTGGCGCCCTGTCCTGAGTCTATCTGCCCAGCGCCCGAGACGTTCTCCCCTGGATGGGCATGGGAAACCCCCCCCCCCCACGACCCTAATAGAGGATAAAGCGGGAGATAATGAATGAATGAATGAATGAATATTAATCTGCTTAAAGAGACAGGAGTGTGTACTCTGCGCTCACTCTCACCGACATGAGCATTAAACACGGTCCCCGGAAATTAAAGTGTAAAGAGATTAAAGTGTTATCATAGCCGTCAGTCACTGACAAAACAAAACAAAGAAACAACCAAAAAAAAGCCTGTGACGGGTTTAAAAAAAAAACAGCCTGGAGCCTCTGAGACTGAGGGTTCGATTACTGCCAGAGATGTCAAATATCAAAATCCAACAAGTCGTCAAGCGAACTTCAGAATGACTCGACCCTGAAGGAGCATGCAGTTTAAATGTCATGCTGCTCAACTCCGTGCTCTGTGTCTGAGAGTGATACGCAGTGGCACCGTGTCGCCTCGCACCCGCAGGGTTTCCGGTTCGAAGCATTAGTTTTTGATCTTACCCCCCTTTCCTTTGTATTACTTTAATCCCTGGCCATCAGTCGTCTCTTCTTAATACCTTCATAATGCCTTCATAAGCCAGAGGTCATAGTTCCAGCTGCAGCAAGAAGCCCCCGTTCGGGCCTCCCACTCATCACACGGCTCACTGTGTCAGTGAATTGGCAGAGGTCCTGCTTGAGGTTCTGCCCGGGGCAACAGGGGCAGATATAAGCACTATAGTTGCTGCAACGATTTAGTATCTGATATTTGCCTTTCTGCAGCACAGTGGTGCAGCGTTCAGTTCTACCAACTCACAGCAAGATGGGCCTGGGTTTGTTTCCCTTTTGGCGTAAACCCACACAGACACAGGGAGGACATGCAGACACCACACCGTGGTTTTGTTCGAACCCAGTACCCTTATTGCTGAAAAGTGCCAGTCTCTGCACCGCCATGCTGCTCATTTAAAAAAAAAACATAAAAGCAGAAGAGTTTACGGGGTTCGTGTTTCCACTGAATTTTCCTTCAAATTAAATTTGTCTCGTGTATTGAGAACCGAAGCGCTGACTCTCCTGAACCCCGTCACTTGCAATCGCAGCTGAGCTCGAACACGACGGCGGAATTAAACCATCGTCCGATTCCCTGATGTCTCCCGTCTTACGAAACACCACAAAATTGCCCGCGAACGTTTCAATCCCTCAGAATTCTGCATGCGATCGGGCTGAAGTCGCCGGATTTATTTGGCATGAAGTAATGGAGGATCAGTGTGTGTGTCGCTCTATTAAAGGGGACCAGTGAGACTCTCTGGCTCTGCGCGGCCAGCTGCTCTCTAATTCGCGTTCATCTGGACGTGCGACGCCTTTAATGAGTGACATTCTGCCCTCGGTGCAAGCAAACATCCCAATCAGGCTGCAGCGTCAGAAGCGCAGGTATAAATCAGCGCACTCAGATTAAAAAGCTCAGGACGAGGCAAAACTGGAACTCTAAATAGAGCGCTCGTGAATCATCCTCGCCTAACCTTTCAACTCCGGTTGGCTTTCGGCCGGCGTGACATTTACAGTAGAGGCCTCCTCCAGGACTGGAGGTAAGACGAAGCCGGAGCAGCGCAGACGGAGTGTGTGCGTCAGTGAGGGGGCAATTACGATGGAAATACACAGCGGCGAAAAAAACATGCTGAAATGTTCAGAGCCGTGAAACATCGGCCACAACACACACAGACACACGCAGACGCACACAGACGCACACACGGGCAGATAGCGGCTGGTCTGGGCTCGGCATTTGTGGTGTTCTCTTGGCTCGGTGGAGAATTTACTCTGTCATTATGGTATTATTCAATACAGCCCCGTCTGGCCCTCAGGGATTCCCCTCGTTACACAGACACACGTATCGCAAACCCGTCGGACGAGCACGACATACGAGAACGCAAAGCGCCAATACATCTGTCTTTACACACACTGCAGTCCACGCCCTTACCACCGTCTGCACACCCCCAGCTCCAGTCTGCCACCAGCAAGTTGTGTGAATCAGACCGATCTATCAGAGCAAATCAAACAATTAGAGCTGCTGTGTTGTTAGCAACGTGATGTCAGAACTCACAACCAAACAAAGAAAGTGGCTGGTTCTACGTCCCTAAACCCGACCCGAACCATTTCCACAAAGCCAGAGGTCTATAATTGTCTGAACGGCATGTCCACGTCCAGGTGGGGCCGCATGAAGCGCCCGAGTTGAATGATTTAATGGTGCGTCCCGATACTTTTGACCCCCTGTGATGGAAGTCGACGCGGTCCCGCTGCAGAGTAATTATCCGTTGCTTATTCAGAGTTGAAAAAACAGAAAGCCAGTGAGTAAAGCTGTCATAAGTGCTGTGTATCAACCAGGAATTAGAGCCCATTGCTTTACAGCGCGAGCTGTTTTTCTTGCACAAGTTTACAGCACTTTCCATGCGTGGAGGTGTCCGGGGAGATTAGGCTCCAGCAGAATTCTGTAATTCCAGCCTCTTCGTTCCACTCTTCAGGGGACGGCCAACCAGGAGCCGGGCCACAGAGGAAGGCGCCAGACGCACATGGAGTTTTCCAGTCAAAAATTGCGACTTGAAGGGGCAAGCAGGCGAAAACCTGCGCCACTCCGGAGGAGCGGCCCAGAACGGATGGGGTCCGGCCTGCACCCATGTTACATAATATGTTACTTTTGGGACAGACGTGGGAAAGGGGGGACGGGCGGCGTAAATAAAAGACATGAAGCAGATTAGCGCGAACCCCATGACTGCGTCCGGCTGGAACCGCGGTGGCGATTCGGCTGTTTTCAGACGGGGTGTAGTGAGCGACCGGGTCCAGTAGGATTCTGCGCTCGTGGAGCTGAACGCCTGGCCCGACATGAAACGTTTCGCTCGGGCTCGTGTTCCCGAGTTGACGTTTTGCCACGAAAAGCAAATAGGACACACACGCGGCTATTAATAGCGGGGCGAAGGCCGCAAATTCATTTCAGATTCCTTATCCGTCGTCTCCGTTAACCTCCGCCTGGAATCCAAGACGACTTTCCTCAACCCAAGCAAAATCTACAAACTGAGTTTCGGCACCGAGAGGCTCCCCGAGCGCTGTTGTTCTCCAGAGAACACTAAATTTAGACCAAAACCTCGTTTTTTCTGAAGCCCATCGGCTCGGTTGGGAAACGGAACACCGAGCATCGGCAATCGACTGTGAGCGTTTCACAAACCCACAATTTATTTAAGTCAGTTTGTGGGATCACCACCCCGTCAGCGATCGGCCTTCCACGGGCCGCGTGCACACCTAGACGCCGCGCTTACATCAGTTCTCCTTCCAGCCTTTAAGAGGCTCCACACAGCCTTCCGCTCACGATTTGGACGGGATCTTGGGGAATTTCCGCGACCTGGCCCCGATGTTGGCTGAGGGGGCCTGGCGTTTAATCAGCATTCCAATTAATCCCAAAGTATTCAGCGGCTCCTGGAGGGCGTCCACGAACAAAGTTCCGCAACACGTCACGCGCTGCAGTGGTGCCGGGCCTTCCCCAAAGTGTTTCCAGTCATAATAATGTATAGGAATCCCAGCTCCAGACCTACGGACGCATCTAAATGAGGAAGTAATTTGATAAAAAGGTGTAATTAAAGTCAGATTTGAGGAACGCGCAGCTCGTGGGTCCCCAGAGGCCGTGGGTTCCGCCCACCGCGCTGTAATTTGCGTTTCACTGGGATTTAAACACATACGAAGTGACAACACTCCCTTTGAGGCAGCCACGGAGTAATTAGGGGCATCTCTGATTTTAATTCAATTAGCACGAGCCCCAATTAATTCCGGGCTTCAAACGGGCCCCTCTTAAATAGAGCCTCATTGTGCGCCCGCGCAAACGCGTTCCATATCTGTCACGTTCTAGTCTCAGTCTCCACAACAAACTGCGCTCACATGTGGAAGCGTTTTTACAGTACAATCCGGCTCTTATGATTCCTCACTGAAGGCGGGACTCTAAATAAAGAGCAGATTGCATCCTCACTCTCACATTTGGACAACTTTGATGAGCGGTACCGAATCCGGCTAACGAGCGGCTCCGGCGTCACGTCTTTACGGGCAGCATCTTGACGAGGTCTCTGCTTTTACTCCCAGACGCAGATTATTTATTTATATACAGCTTTTTTAACAATAGCACATTGTCTCAGTGGCTTCACACCCGAGTTTTGAACCCGAACCTTAAAAGAACGTGTGAAGGTGACGGCGCCCCATGGTGGTGCCGGTTATTAAAGAAGAAACCTTGTGAGGACCGAGTGGCAGGGTGGTTGCTTCCTCCTTAAGTGGCATTATCAGAGCAAGACACAAATGTACTCCGTAGTGTTTGCAGGACTGCAGAACCACCAACAGAACTCCAGGTTCTGTTTATTAAAACCCGGGAGTGTGGGGTCAGAACAAGGGAATTAGAATGAGTTAAACTGGGTGCAGTTCAGATTTCTTTTGGCTCTTTCTCTCTTAAAACTGGACTAATATGTTATTATTGTTGTAGTTTCACTGTCATACTCATGGGTTGGCAGAGGGAGGAGAGGAGACCCGCCCTGAACGACTCCTGAACAAGGGAACCTCAGTAACACGGCGCCGAACATTAATCTGGAGAAAAGGAAACTGGAACAAGACGCGAGCGCTGGCAAGTCATCAGTCCCCACCAGGTGGTCTCCATGACCTGCTCTGAGATTACCATCATCCAACTCTCACAAAACCTCCCTCCACCGCCCGCCCGTCCCGTCCCCGCTCGTCGTCAGGCTCCGGACTCCGTCCCGCGAGCCCCGTTCACGTGACCGGCTCGGGAACCCCATCTATGAAATTCCTAAATTTCCTTCTGCGACCTCACGGAGCTGAGAACGGTTGGTGCGTATTAATCATCTCCGCGAGGTGAAACTCAAATGAACGTTTCAGCTGGATGTCAAATGTAGGCGGCGGAGCAAAAACACCCTGTCGCTCACTGGAAGTGTGTGATTAATAGGTTTAACCGCCCAGAGGGTACGTTTCTGGGAGAAGGGGAACATGTGAGTCCAGGCAGAGGCCAGATCTCACGTCATCCATTTACTTTTATAAACCCGTTCAAGAGGATTGACTTCTCCTGCGGTACGAGATTTAAAAAAAAATACTAGCAAACAAACATTTAGGGAAGGTCCAGACCTGGTCCAGCGGAACACAACATGCAACAGGGCACAACGTGAGATACGTGATGGAGCCATGAGGTCTTACAAACAATGCCTTTAAAGATGTTTTTGTCTTTTAGATGTAATTCACGGCTTTTGTCACGTCTTTTTGTCGTCTCGGCCGCACTCGCCTGGGTTCGAGCCCGCAGAATGCGAAGCCTGTCAAAGCTGCGAGCGAGTCAACCACGCCCTCTTCTGCACACACGATGGAGAGATAAGAGACAGCGAGGACGGGAGATGATGGAAGGCCAGCGCAGACAGTAAACAGAGGTAAAGAATGGTTGGCACCGGTCTGAGCCCACACATCGCTGAGCTCCAGCAGCTCTGAGCTCACACAGGGAAAGGCGTTGGCTCCTGGGCACCAGAGACGAACATGAGTTCAGCTGCCCTCCCCACGTTCACGCCAGTTTTCCTCGGCGCAGAAGACAAAGCTTCCCTCAGTCTTTAGTTCGGCTGTAACAAAAACCTCTTGCCTTCATTGATGGTTTCATTTCGGCTCATTCAGCCTCTACCTCTCATTCAGATCCTCGTTTGTGTCTTTCCTGAATTTCTTATTTTTTATTATTGTTTTAAAATAAAAATAATATTAAAAAAAATAGGGCGGCACGGTGGCTTCGTGGTTGGCATGTTCTCTTCTTAGCACTGGTGATTCCCAGTTCGAATCCCAATCTGAGTGGAGTTTCCATGTTCTCCCCGTGTCTGCGTGGGTTTCTTCCGGGTTCTCCGGTTAACTCCCACAGTCCAAAAACATGGATCAAGGTCAATTGAATTCTCCAAATTGCCCCATATAGAGTGTGAGTGTGTGTCCAGTGATAGATTGGTGCCCTGTCCTGGGTGTATCTGCCCAGCGCCCGAAACTTTCTCCCCTGGATGGGCATAGGGAACCCCCCCCCCCCTCCACGACCCTAGTAGAGGATGAAGCGTAAGATAATGGATGGATGGATTTTAAAAAATAATGAAGCTGCTTAAACTCAAATTCTATCATGTCTAGAGCTACAATCTGCAGTCCATCTGTTTCTCCCATTTAGTATGTTCTCTGATGAGGACCCCCCACAGAGCAGTATTATTAGGGTGGTGGGTGGTGATTCTCAGTACTGCAGTGACACTGAGTGGTGTGTGTGTGTGTGTGTGTGTGTGTGTGTGTGTGTGTGATGCAGGTATCAGTGGATCAGACACTTCAGCATTCTGTGGTCTCTGATGGATTAGAAGATGAAGAACCCCCTCAACAGATCACCCACTGTCTCTGATTCTACATCTACATGGTGGAGCAGTAAGTTGGAGGTGTTCGTCCATTCAGGTTGGTGACTGTCATAATCTCTGGCCAAAGTGAGGTATTTAATAATCCTGGATGATCACACAGTAAATCCTAATCTGTAAATTCTAATGGAAACGAGCCCTCGTGACGTTCCAAGGCCTCTGTTCCAAAAACGCTGTTAAGATCTTAACTCTTGGGAAGGGAATTTGCATCAATACTCCTCTGTTTTCCAGCGACCCTCATTCTCCTGGCGCTTTGGTCTGGAACACAGAACGTCTCCGGTTCATCGGGACTCATCTGTCTCTGAGTTTTTCCCCTCGCTCTCTATCTAACCACAGCACATCCATTACTCCCCACACTCTTCATTAAGCTCCATTTTTCTCACAGCGACTCCCCGCCGAACTACAAACAGTCTCCCTTTGAGTCAGAGCTGATCAGCGGAGACGGAAAACACAGCGGCCCACGCAGAACCCGGTGACATCCGACCTGATTTTTTAGAACCGTGTTCCTGTGCCCTTTTCCAGCGAGCGCTTATTTACGGAGTCGCGCTCCAACGGAACACGCGGGTCACAGCAAAGGCTTCTGGTGCGGAGCGAGGTGGGAGCCCAAAACCGCCAGAAATGCCCGCAGCTAAAGTTAGAGCGCAGCCGAGTCCAAATTCAACTGCACTCTGAAACAACGTAAACTAGTGCCTCGCGGACCCGTCTCCCGATCGGCACCGGGGTGGCATCCCATTCCTCCTCTAGCAGACCAGACTCAGCACTGGCTCCCCACGCCGCTCTCAGATTTGGCTCTTAAATAATAATATTAATGTGTCCTGGGCAGCGTGCGCGGTATTTAGAGCAACGTAATAACAGCCATTTATCGTGTAGAATATCAGCCCTGTGTTGCGGGGGTTACATCCCACTGATGTGGTGCGACTGGGTTCTGGAAAATGCGGGGTGTGAAATGTCAAAACACAACCGTGGCATTTCGTCGGTTTTAAAGGGGGGGGAGCACAACAGGTTCGTGTTGGCATGCCATATGACACAACCCACAATAGAAGTGTCTTGCGTATAAATATATATATATTTATATATATACAGTATATGTGTGTGTGTGTAGCAAAGGAGGCGTAGTGTGTGAGTAAGTGCGTCCTCTAATTGCATACGCAGCGTGGCTTGTACTACCGAGGCAGTGATGATGATGATGATGACTTGGTCATGATGTCAGCACAGGGGCTTAACCTCTGTATGTATGTACGTACGTACGTGTGTATAAATATATAGATGGAAACGTCTCCCGTCTTCAGACAAGCTCAGACCTGAGGAAGGACCTGCAGGACAGTTCCAGCTCCGACGCCGTCACTGGATGTTGGTTAACATAAGGAGACACATCTGTGAGACGGCAGCGAGCCCTGGATATTAAGAGCATCCAGCGTTTTCCTGGGAGAAGCTCGAGAAGCATCCTGATTGCTGAGAGGCTTTTGGGGCAGAGGCATCTGTTTGTCATCACTGCAGTGAGTATCAGCAGATTTTTCTACATGCGAGGAGTTTCTGTCCTTCGCCAACAACAACGAACATCTATTTTGGAAACGTAATTCTAAAGGAGGCACGTCGTTATTCCGTATTTGTAGCTTTTCTGTTGGTTTTTTAATTAAATGTACCAACAAGAACCTAAAGTGTTGTGATGTCACAACTAACATACATAGAAAATGTGCGGCGACCCCTTATAGGTACGGTCTTTAAATTCGGGAGATGTGTTAATGCTGCAGCACACCGAGATGTTTCCCAGCATCATATGGTGCCCTGTGGTGACAGTTTGGGGAAGGTCCCAGTGACTCTGCCCTCCGTGTGAGGGAACTCAAGAGACCTGCGGCTTATTAAGACCATTTCACATTTAAACACTTCCCTACAGACGATCTGTTCTTTATTATAACGACTCCGGTGAGAAACGGATCTCCGTGTGCCAGAGTGCAAATTCCATCAACATGGCAACCGCACGCGTTCTTTAAGAAAAAAAAAAAAAAAAAAAAAAACTCTTTTATTTTCTTAACCCTCTGTGAGGAAGCTCTCAGGGTCAGTTCTGATGTTTAATGAGGAGCAAACGATCTCCCCCGTCACCCAAGTGCATGCCAGCCGCTTATTTGCGAAGATGTTGTTTGTCTGTTGTTTGGGGTCCGTTTCCATAGCGATGACCCTAAATCAACACATCTCCAGTTATTGAGGAACAGTAATGTGGCCAAACAGACACATGGCATCTTAAATCACACAAAGGGGGCTCGGTCTGACGGGGCTCCTCTCCGGCGTGAGCTCCCCTCTCCTGCAGCGTGTGCTGAAAGGCAGCTCCAGTCTTCTGTAATTGTCTGCAGAACGTTGGGCTAACTTGGTCCACATGTGCTGAGCTGGTCTGTTGTTGAGCACACACTCGGAACAAGGCGCCACCAGAACCTATAACTGTAGAGGACGTTGTACCTGGAGTCCTCGGGGCATCACATGCTGCCTCAGTCCGTTCCTTGGTCCCTCGGTTCTAACGGTGTCCACATGAAAGCTCACATTAAGGTTCTAAAATACGAGCTAAACGTGGCTTTTGGGCGCCGATCACGTCGATAGCGTGGAGGTGCAATCAGGTTCCGATTTCATTCGTACCTTTCAGTCTGGGAACGGAATATCGCTGCTCTGAAGGAGAAACCAGATGAATGATGGAATATTATTTAGAGTCCGAGCTCCAGAACCCTGGCAGCAAACTTTCGCTCTGTGATCGCCGTCTCTGAAACGCCGAGCTGTACGAATGTTCTACAAACCGACCTCAGTGAGTTCGGCGACGCTTGCTTAATTATCACTTGATTAGAACCCTGGAGGAGTTGTTTAACCTGGAACCGACTGGGTTCTCGCGGCCCTAATGGCCTTTTTCTCGAGCTCCCTCGTTGCATCTGGTCCTAAAACTTTTAATTTTGAACTTTCGCGGTCAGCCCAATCAATCCCCCCCCGTTCTCATGACAGTCCTCTTTAATGAAACAACAGAAGAGACAACTCCATCGAGCTGAACGTGGACCACAAGAGAGCGAGCGCGTCGTTCATGTTTCATGTCGCCTGGAGGAGCTTCAGACGAAAACGCACCCACAACGGAACGGCGAGGGGAAATATTCGCCGAATAAAAGAGCCAGCTGTGGTCTCGGAGGAAGCGAGTTTCCTCGATTGTGACAGGGGTGTAATAAATGTCCCGGGGCGAGCTCACGCAGGGCAGATGTGGGGAGCCCTGCACTGTTCCTGCGTGGAGCAGGAGGGAACCTCTGAGGCGGGAACGCCGGGGTGAAATCCGTAGATCGAAATAAGATGTTTACGTTGCGCTTACTGTACTCCGCCAAGAGGCAGCGCATTCTGATGGAGCCCAAACAGCTTTCCTGGCTCGAACCCGCTGGATGCGGTCTGCCAGGAAAGACTCTTTGAATCTGTTTACATGCAGGTAGAGTAGAATTCATAGTGGCCTCGAATGAGCTCCGTTTTTCCGAGTGAAGACGAGGAACTTTATATACGTGGGTCGGCAGGACGGTGGAGGACTGGAAGCACTCCTCAAATCCTCAATGGAAGCAACCTGCAGAGACCCAGAGCCGTAAAACGTCGGTGACTTTCCTCGTTTGCACTCTGCTACTGTACTTGAGGGCAGATCTTTTATCAACACTAAGGGACCGTAATTAAACGAGCTCCTGGGCGAGGAACACAGAAGTCTGCTTGCTATTAGACACTAATGAGCGAGTCTAAGGTATATTGCATCACAAACACAGAACACATGCCTCCCAGAAGCCCGTGTGTGACTGATGCCATCCATGATGGGCTGTAATTTGACTTATTTTGTAAATACCTGAACATGGCTCCATGGGGATTGATGCATGTGAACCATTATCTTAAAAGCAGGAGCTTGCAATATATTTTCAGGCCCCGGGCCGTTCTCTGAAAAGCCCCTTTGTTTGGGAGCTGAGAGGCCTGCAATTAGCAGTTCCCATGCAGATTTGGGGCTCCGAACCTATAGCTAACCTTTATTCAGAACAAATGTCCCCAGAAATCAAACGACTCGCCGTCGACTCAGAGCGTGCTGTCGGCACGAAGCCCGTGACGTGGGTGGGATAACGTAAAGGCGCGCATATCGGCCTCGTTAAGGTTTTCGCCGAGGCATCCGCCTGAGTCACAGTTCTGGGAAGGTAAAACAAAAAGGGCCGCAGAGTTAATCAGCTGCGGGGATAGGATTAAAAACATCGGCGTACAGTAGACGGATCGGCATCACGAGCCGAGAAGAACATGCAAACGCACTGAATGCACCCATACTGCCCTTCAGGAGAACCCTGAGCCTGCTTTTTGATGTGCAGGAACATTAAGCAACATCTTAAGAACTGGGTTTGTAGACTTTTGATTTGTTGCTTGACCCTAAAACATCAAACGCTGCCTCGCTGCCTCGCTGCCTCGCTGCCTCGCTGCCTCGCGTGGTGCAGAATCCGAAGGGCAGGAGTGTTGTTTTGGAAACGTTTCGATGGAAGACAGAAGGAAGTCATTGAGCACATTGTGCTGGTTCTGTTGGAGGGTGAGTCTGGCTCCGTGCCTCGTGAGAACGCTGAGGTATCTCTCCAGCCGCGTTACAGAGGGAACCAGGAATGTTTCTTATAAACAGGCTTCCAACTCGAAGCGAGCGGCCGCACGTGCAGCTCTCTTCATGCCGAGCCGCTGAAGCTTTCCAGCGCTGATCACCGTGATGGCATGGAGGTACAATCAGGACCTCGTCTCGGGTTTCGTCTGTACCTCCTGCTCTGAGAACGGAACGCTGCGGCTCTGAGGACTCAGAGGTTCGGTTATTCGCTTCTGCAGAAAGCAGCACGGAGCGAAAACCTCACTGGTTAAGGTCAGCCTCAGTTACCGTCCCGTCACAACACATGACGACAAGTTGGTCACCTGCATTGGGAAGCCGAAGCTGCAGAGGTTCCCAGGTTTCTGCTTGCAGAAAATGTCAGCAGAATGAGTTTTAATGATGAAGACAATCCATCCATCCATTATCTACCACTTTATCCTGTGCTAGGGTCGCGGGGGGGTGGGGGTTCCCTATGCCCATCGAGGGTAGAACGTTTCGGGTGCTGAGCAGATACACCCAGGACAGGGTGCCAATCTATTGCTGGGCACACACTCACTCACACAGACACACTCCATATGGGGCAATTTGGAGAATTCAATTCACCTTGATTCATGTTTTTTTGGACTGTGGGAGGAAACCAGAGAACCTGGAGGAAACCCACGTTGACACGGGGAGAACATGGAAACTCCACCCATATTGGGATTCTTACCAGGAATCCCTAGTGCTGAGAGGAGAAGCCACCGTGCTGCCCCGTCCCATTCCAATAAAATAATATTTATTTTGTCTTTTATTTCTATTTTGAGCCACTTTTGGAAGTGCTGAAGCCTATCCCAGCATGAAATTTAGAGAAACTCCCTGAACGTTTATGTCAAATCGCCCTGGTGGTTTATAATCAGCAATTCAGCAACACAAGGAAACGAATAAAAACTCACTCTCGTGCAGGGAGAACATGCAAATTCTACACAGAAGGGACCTTTTTGTGGGGACCACCCAGGTTCTGTAATATTTAAAATGATGTAAATGTTGCGGGATGTAAAACAGCATGCGTCTTTATAACAGTTCCTCTGTCAGATTCGTTATTCCCCTCTCCATTAAGACTCCAATAATGTTTCCAGAAATAACATAAAGGAAACATAATTGTATAATTAATAGATCCCCGGTCGCTCCTATAAGTCACCTGATGAAATATAGCCAGCGAGCGCCACACGCTCATTTTTAATAAGCTCTTGGCCGTGGCTTGCAGCTCCGTTTATCACTCGTACTGAACCAGACTCGTTGGGGTCCAACGTAGTCTGCGGGTTTCCTTTGAGGGTCCTCAGGAGCCAGCGAGTGTGTGATCATATGGACTGTGTGTCCTCAACGTGGGAGCCAATCCCTTCGCGGGGTTTCCGAACCCCTTGGGTCTCCATGTGATAACAATGAGGTCTAAAAGTCTGAAGTCTACGGAACACAGTTAAAAAAAAAACTATTGTTCAGTCTGTAGGTGATTATTATCGATTTCTGATCACATGGCAGACAGAGGGCGCTGTTTAATGCTGAGAAGCTTGAGTACCCCCCTTGTAATGAGGATACCCAGACTATCTTTACTGATGAATGTCATTTTGTGATCATTATTGGTCACCCATCATAACCCATCAGCATAACTGATAAATTAATAATGGCCCGGGGTTTGGTAGGTTCTCCTTTTGCTGTCAAAACAATGTGCCCCTGAGCTGCATTGAGGCTTTGAATCAGCGTGATGTCATAATTTTCATCGTAGTGTCTTGTGATGTCACTCCTGTGGGCTGAAATCTAAAGGTCAGGGGACCGTGGGTGAGAGTTCTTGAGAGTTGGAACGTCATCAGGTTTGGTCCTCGCGCAGTCCTTGCAGGTCTGGGGACAAAAACGACTTAAAGCCTCGAGAAATGTAAATAATTAGCCTTTTAAAGTAAAAAAAATTAATTCTTACAGCTTCTGTAATAAAGATTTATAAACTTATTATTAATTATTATTATTTATAAACTCATTATTATATCAGTGCCACTTATGGTAAGTAAATACACTTAGGTGGTTACTAAGAAGCTGTAGCGCAAACCTCGTTCACTAACACTCAACATTTATTGTGAAATTCTAAATGAGTGTGAATTGGTGTATCATGGAAAGTCAAAGTTTGTTCGTAACTTTCTGGTCAGTTGTTGGAGGGAAGGGTGGTGAGTATGTGTGCTGATGCATGGAAACCATGTGTGGCATGCCTCAGGGCTCGGTATTGGGTCCGTTCATATTTGTAGACCTTTGTGAAATAGTGATAGGAAATTATGAAAGGACGTAAGTCATTAGCATCCTGAAGTTTAATTACAATTAACCTAAGATAGTAATTAGTGTTAACATCATGGCGGGGCGTGAGTGGGTGCGTATGGAATTGTACTGTATTTCTAAGCCCCTCGGTCTAAACCTCACACTGCACTCAGTAAATCCTCATTCTTTCACATCTATTACTTACAAAATTTAGCGAATTGCTGAACAGCACCTCGTGTGCTGCTGAAATGCGACTTGGGCGCCACCTTCTTGCCACATCTGGCCCCTGTTCCGAATCCCACACATGCTCGCTTCTATACTGACTCTGACTGAGGGCTCCCCAAGTCCTAACCTCCCCGCCCACTCTTCCTCTTTTCCTTTCCACCTCTCCCTCCCTCCTTCGCTCACCCCTCCCTCACTCCCTAACCTGCTTACAGACAGTTGTGCCGAAACTTTCCCATCATTGAACCGGTCCACGGGCTCGTCTATAACAGGCTCGAGTGCTGCCTCAGGCATCAGAACAAGAGTGACTGCCTTCCTGAGACCACCTGGAGCACTCGCCCTCACTCACCTCACCTCGCATCACACCGCCTTTGGATTCTTGCCTGGTTTTGCCTTTTCGGGCTCCATCAATCATTTTAGAAAGGTTCCTCTCGGAGATAAAAGACAAAGGAGTAGTTGACTTTTATGGAAAGATGTTTGAGAGTCGCTGAGATCTTCCATCATCTGAGAGAAAAGCAGCTGCTGGATTCACCTGAAGCTCATTTGACATTATTATTATTATTTTTATTCTTCTTATCGTTGTCGTCTCTGGTCTGCTGGTTCTGTTTCATCACGACCCGGACAGGACGGAACTCGCTCTGGCTGGAAGGACGAACTGAGGGGCTGTGAGAACAACTGGTTGTGGGGAGAGTAAGTTTCGGCGGGCGTGGGTTTATGTGCATGCATGTCCGTAGTGGTGCGTCTCTCTCTGAGACGGAGCCGGCTGGCGTTCGGTTTTGTTGTGGCCCCGAAAGATTCGCCGGAATCCCGAGGCATGCCGGACTGGTTCCAGTTAAGCGAATCTCTGTAGCCTGTAAGTCTGTCCTCACCAGCTCGCTCTTGGAAGACAGCATGTGCACCGCGGGAAAGTGGGACGATCCTTTCTGTTGTGGTCGGGAGGCATTCTTCCCATGCCTGTTTGCATTTAGACGAGCGATGTAGCAACACAGCGAATGTCCACAGGCAGGAGTGACATTTCCGTTCAGACTGCCAAGCGAGCGCAGGGTTTAGATGGCGAGGGAACGGCGGAGGTGTCCGGCATGCGAGGTCCGATCTGTACCTAACGAGCGTGGCTTTCTTTGATGTCTTGCAGACACAGAGCCTGAAGATGTTGTGCTCGAGGAGGATTCTGCAGCGCTGGTGTCTGGCTGCGTTCTTACTGTGTTCTCCCGTGCCACACTACGGCAGGCCCATCGACGCCCTCAGCAACAGAATGTAAGTCCATGCAGTCACTGGTTCTGTTACCCCCCAAAAAAAATCTAAATCATGTAATGTACAGTTATTATATTTCATGGCATGTATTATAATTATTATAATTAATAGTAAATGGAATCACCCTCCTCCTCCTCCTCCTCCTATCACCTGTTGAACAGTAGGAGAGTGAGGTGGGTGGCTGGTACACTCTGGAAAATGTGTTCCTTTGGAGAACGTGCTCGGAGCTGTTTTCGCAGCGAGCACCCACCTGTGTGTTTACACGGCGGGGGTGCATGCACACTCCGATGTTGTGCCAACACCCTTCTGCCTCTCAGATCAATCTCTTGGCTTGGCCCAGGAGGCCGTTTCTCACCATGCCAGTTGCCTGTCGCCCTGCCTTCCCCCTCGCCACAAGGGGCTTGCTGTCTGATAGAGAGAGGGGGGGGGCACCGAAGGTGAGGAGTAAAAGAGGGAGCGCTGATGCCGGACTAGGCGACAGCCCAAGCCAAACGCACTCTCCTGCTGGAGTACGTTACGCCGAGACGAGCCAAGGCACTTTCATGTCCAGCGCGCCCCTCGGCGAGGGCCCTGGATGCAAAACATGATTCTGGAGACGCGTCCGCGTTGGACGGGCTGATCTCGCGTGATGCCTGTGCACTCCGTGCCCCTGCTTTGGTTGGCTGAGCCTCTCAGATTGACTACAGCGATAGTAAAATAAAAGGGTGTGAATGTGAAATGCGCTCCCGCCGCTGTTATTGCAGAAGGGCTTCGAGGGGAAGGTCAGAGAGACGAGCTCTCGGCGTAATGCGTGTTACGTCCTGTAGCTCTGGCTCGTTCTCCCGCCGGTTGGCGCTGACAAAGCCGCGGTATTAATGTGCAGAGTGCCGACAGACTTCACTTTCAAGTCTGACGGGTGGAAAGCGCCGTGTCTGAGGCGGGGTGCCGGGGTCAGGATTTTGCGTCTTAGAGAGAGAAAGGCTCGCAGTCGCCCAGAGACACGGCGTCTCCGAGCGCCGGCCCGGTTCCGCTCGTTTTCATAGTTTTCGCATTACAGGGAGGATCTTTTGGAGCCGTCGTGTTGATGCAGGCATGAGCTCGGCGCTGATTCATGCGTCTGCGTCGACGGGTGTGTGTGGTCTCTGCTCCCATAGATCCATACACTTCCAAATGTGTTTGTTTGTTGGGACTGGAGGGTGGTGACCGCTCGCCGGATGAGTCGGCGAGAAAGTCGGCCATTCATCACGCCGATTAATGATGTGTCATCTGACATTTGACCTCCAGGTCCGAAACAGTCAGACTTTCTCATCGCTGCCACCTACGCGGATTAAAGGCTTATTTATCAGAAACAGTCCGCAGCTCGCGATGCAGCTATTACTCAGCAGCGAGTCCCGCCAGGACGTTTAATTGGCGTTCTCATCGCTGTGTAATCTAATCAGCCGTCCTGATTAGAATCTCGAGTATAACGACCTCCCGTCCCTTCCACTAAGGATATTAAAGTATCGAGTGGAGATGACGGAGGCCAAACTACACAGGTCCTCTTTCATCGGGATCCACTCAGGGGCTTTTATCTTGCTGCAAACTCGCAAAACATCCAGAAGGGCGTTCACCGCTTCATAACGAGCTGATGCTGACAAGTCGGCCGAATTGACGGCCTGCCATCCAGCACAATGCCTCCTACTGCAGTTTAGACTGGCTCTGCACCAGCTCCCCGACCCGAGATCAAACGCCCGTCAGCGGCAGTGCGGGCGGCGCGGCGCGGCCCAGGCCGATCACTGGGCTCCCTCAAGGACGCGCTGTGCTTTTAAAACAACACAGATTAACATCTTCACAACTTCAGGTGAAGCGTAGCGGCAACGCTTGGACGGCCTCCATGCACGGGCCTTATCGTCTGCTCACGCTGCCCGTTAGAACCGAGAGCATTCACAGCCGTCTGCAAAAAATATCTGCAGGCTTAAAGTCGGGGGTTCTGTTCCTTAGGTTCTTGTGTTCCTAAAGTCAAAGGGCTCGTTGCTGACCTTAAACAGACACGGCACCCTGAACACCAGATTATTGATAGTTTGTAAAGATGTGCACAGAGCTGAGAGGGTTCTAAGAGACGAATCTCAACCAAGACACCATCTGTTTCATCTGGGAGGTGCTTTAAAGATCCACACCTTTAAAATAAAAACAGATCTTCATTTGTATTCTTACAGAACTACAGAACTACAGAAATGTTATCATCATCATCACCATCATTAGAACACAAGTGCAAAGTCCATTCAGCAAAAAATACTACAAATATTATTAATAATAATAATAATAATAATAATCCATTTTATTTATATAGCGCTTTTAAGGACCTCAAAATCATTAAAACACACAAGACATATTAAACATTAATGCAGTTATACAATCAGAAAAGCAAAATTAAAAAGCAGAAACAGAAATAAGATATCAAATTAAATTAAATTAGAGGTTAAAAGCGATCCGAAACAGATGATTTAAAAGTAGACAGGTCGGAGGTGCACGTAAAGTTTTGGGGTGAGCGTTCCATAGTTCCATACAAAGATTTCATGTACTGTAGGTGTTATGTTATTGCATTTTACAGATTTATTCACTCAGATGGTTATAATCATGAGGAGTGAACTGGAGTTGTTCACATGTCTGACATATATCAACGCAGGGCCAGTGGTCACCGTGCCGTAACTCGTCCCAATAAATCTTACAGGTGGAGCAACTAAAATCCTTAAAATCTTAAGATGGAAACATATTTGAGTGAAAGGAGAAGAATAAGTCAGTATCTCCAAAGAAACATGAATTTGAAATTCATCAGGACTGAAGGAATATTCTCTCTCAGATCAGTTTGACAGATCGGAGGAAAACGGGCGATATTTCGTTCCTCCATGGCTCTGATTTTGAGGACTGATGGGCGGAAGGAAATCAGAAGGAGAACTGAGAACTCTGATGGTTCTTACTAGTTTAGTTCTGAAATAAGTTTGTTTTACTAGATATCGAGTAGAAGGCACTTCTCGGTTAATGTTTTTGAGGTACAGTGTGCTAGAACGATGAGTCTGTAATTGACGACTCGTTAGGGTTAATGGTTCAGCCTTCTGAACCCGGGGTTCTGTGCAAAAGTCTTGCTGCAGAGACGTAATGTGAACGTAACGTACGGCAAGACTTCAGACACCGGTGGTTTCCAGAGAAGCAGATTGTTCACCAGGTTCCCCTTCACTGGAGCACTTACTGCTCTACTGCCACCTACTGGCAAATCGACCGCACGCTGGTCACGCCGGTGAGCGCAGGGTGTCGGACCCACCACAACTTTCCCCCCGACAGAAAGGCTATGTTTTGAGAAAGCCCTGAGTTATGCTTTACTTTGGCACCTCACAGCACCAGTTCGCTGATAGATGTAATTGTTTCAAGACGCCGGGACTCTTAAGCCAAAAGTGCGTACGATGGCAGGGGGCTTGTATTTTTCGGTTTTCCTGCAGAAGCCGCTCACTGTCACAGGTACAAATTCCCTGAAGCGGGAAACATTCGCAGCGTTTATTTAAAGTGAGCTGTCGAATTTACAGGCCTCCTGATTTGAAGACGTTGTGATTGTTGGCGCCCGTGCCGGAACGTACTGCCCCAAAACAGACTGATGTACTATGTTTAGAATTAAGATTCAACTGTGCGAAGAGGGTCTAAAAACACCCTAGACCCCCTGACAGGTCGCTCCACGGCCCGGCGCTGTCTTTGAAGGTGTTTCACGTCGTCACTCGGTGATTTATTATGGTTAGACAGAAGAATCTGGAACTGTTGAGTCTGTTGGGGAAAAGGCAGAACAAGCGAGGCTGTGGGCCAAAGAGCCTCACGAAGCCGTTAAAGGAATAGAAGGCACGTTTGGCACGACACTATGAGAACTAGACAGAACTTTAAAACTCAAATGCACCCCGTTGAGCTTCCTGAGGGGTGCATCATCAAACCGACGCGTGCCGACCCTCAATTAAATCATCTGCTGGCTGTATTTAAACTTTTTTTTTGAGTTGTGGAGACACGGTGGCTTAGTGGTTGAGCACGTTCTCTTCTCAAGGCTGCGGATTCCAGGTTCGAATCCCAATCTGGGTGGAGTTTCCATGTTCTCCTCGTGTCTGTGTGGGTTTCCTCCGGGTTCTTTGGTTTCCTCCCACAGTCCAAAAACATGGATCAAGGTCAATTGAATGCTCCAAATTGCCCCATATAGAGTGTGTGTGTGTGTGTGAGTGAGTGTGTACAGAGATAGATTGGTGCCCTGTCCTGGGTGTATCTGCCCAGCACCCAAAATGTTCTCCCCTGGATGGGCATGGGAACCCAAGACCCTAGTAGAGGACAAAGCGGAAGATAATGGATAGATGGATGATGAGTTGTTTACAATCATGATTTGCTGATTAAGAAAATAATTATAACTCATATCCTCTCTCTCTCTCTCTCTCTCTCTCTCTCTCTCTCTCTCTCTCTCTCTCTCTCTCAGAAAGCGGTCGGTGACGCACGCCCAGCTGATGCACGACAAAGGCCGGACGCTGCAGGATCTTAAGCGGCGCCTGTGGTTGCACGAGCTGCTTCATGAGGTGCACACGGCCGACATCCGCGAGCCGCACCCCGGCGGAGTCAGCGGTGGAGGCGGGACCATCAGTTTTGGCGTTCCCATAGGCGTGGGCACGGGAGTGGGCATCAGCATGAGCCCCGGGACGGCGCATCCGAAGCCTGCCGGCGGAACCAAGAACCTGCCGATGAACTTCATTCCAGAAGACGAAGAGGGCACCAACCTCCCGCAGGAGACCAACAAGTCCCAGACGTATAAGGATGGCGTGCTCAAGGCCGGAGGAAAGAAGAAGAAAAAAGGGAGGATGGGGAAGCGGAGGGAAGGGGAGAAGAGGAAACGGCGGGTCCGTTCGCTGGCGAGGCCGACGGGCGACGAGGCCGGCAGTGGATTCCACCTGGAGTGGCGACTACACGCGGTCCGGCACTAGAACACTGTCAGTCTCTGACAACGGTAAAGCTCGTTCTCTGTCCTAACTTAGGTCCTCAAAATATCCCTGACAATGAGTTTGAGTCCAGAGGTTCCATAAGCCATGCCTGCTTTAGAACCATCTCTGCAATAGCAGCCTCTTCAGGCTGGTCAAGGCCATGACAGGGAAAGGTGGAGGGAGTGTGCAGCTCCTCCACACACACTGGACATGCCCTGTAACTGCTCTTTAGCATTAATAAAAAGATTCTCACTAAACGGAGTGAAAAACGAAAGAGCTCGGGCCTCAAACTTTACTCACTTTTCCCAAAGGAACTGTGAAGTGTTTGATGTTGGGCGCTGGGTCAAAGATCATCGCATCGGGTTCACACGGGGCAAAGTGTCACCTTTACGTCATTAAAACCAGATGTACTGACTTCCCCTCATCTGCACAAGAAAAACATAGGGCTTTAGGAGAACATATCAACTGCTTTGCATGATTCTTATAAATATTGTGCAGCTCGCAAGCTTTTTAAGACTTATCCCGGCTCCTCTCTTTGTCTTTCAGATCCAAAAGGACATTATAAATGGGCTCGTGGGCGCTCCCGTCGCTCATGCTGCAGTACTGACTGTAAAAGTGATGAGAAGGTGAAAGGGAAAATATTTATTGTTGTAAATAATGTTAATGCACCAGATTAGTGTTGAACGTCTATTAAAAGATAATGATGAGACATTATCCCGTTGCTCTGCAGGCTACAGATTTTGATCTTTCGTGAATACTTTGCTTTTTATTTTTCCTTTTTTTTTTTTTTTTTTTTTTGTTTAACTCTCTTTTTTAATTTTTTTATATATATTTTTGTTAGAATTTTGCCAATTATCAATGTCAGATTTGCAGTAATTTATTTTGAGTGGTGTATTTATTTTGTAAAGGTTTCCAGGTGCTGCTGACCTTCTCTATTTTTGTACCATAATGCACTTTAGACGTATAAATCTATAATATTCAAGTAATGGATTAATGTTGTGGTTTATCTGAGTGAAGAAATCAACAGCCCGTTTTTCGTTTTTTTTTTTTTCCCCCCCTTCTTTATTGTTCGGTGTGTTTTCCTGCTTCGCCGTTCTGTTCACTTCATGTCGACGGTTTCGTTGAGGTTTTGTTTTGCTGCTGACGTGGATGGCGCCCCCTGTTTTCCCGCAGATTCTCGGTTCTAGCAACACTAATGTAAATGGGTTCTGTCCATTCGTTCGGCTTAAACTTGTACATAAACAGCACACTCGCTCTCGACTGAACCTTTTTGGCACTTGCACTGAGTAAATGATCCTGTATGGAACGGATTAAACACGGTCACCCCGCACTGTCCTGTGTCCTCTCTGTGTTTGTGGAGTAACGAGCATAAATGAGCATAAAAAAAAAATTGGCCGGATACCGCTTGGACGACTTTAAGCTTGAATTCTGATAATTGATGCATAATACCCTACGAAGTGCACGAGAGTAGTGAACAAGAAAATGGGGCCAAGAAATGAGTGGTACCTCAGTGTTTATGGTGTTGGGAGTTCAAGCCCTGTGTCCCTAAGGACCCTTAATTATCCATGGGTATCATCCCCGACACTGACTTCAGACCCCAACCAATCAAGCTTGGCTTGATTGGGTGTAAGTCGCCTTGGATAAACTCAGCTGTTAATTGGGAGTTGGATGATATTCAGCACTGCAGCACTCATCAAACTCATTGCTCCACCTTGAAGATGTGTTTGCTGAATTGTCACTGAGGACATGCACCACCACATTAGAATCACTGCAGTGTTAAGCCCCGTCCACCAAATTAATAACACCTGCACTGTGGGTGTCCTGATCATTAAAGGGCAAAGTAATTGGACTGATAAAATATGTGGATAAACAGATGGACTACAGAAGGTAACCTTAGAACTACAAAGTCCATCTGTATGATCAGTGGAGCTGATCCACATGGTAAAAAAGGGTAGAAACCATAAAGTGGACCTAATAAAGTGGCCAGTAAGTGTACATATAAAACTATATATTCATTTATAGTAGAACTGCTGATCTCTGGCCTCGTCTGGAGCCACACAGCGAGCGTTTAGGAGATCGTGGGAGAAGTGGAAAGGAAAGTTTGTGTGAGGTGAAAAAGCCCCATGACCCTGTAAAAATGATGTAGGTGTATTATTGAGCTGTAAAGCAGAAACGGAGCTACACACACACACACACACACACACACACACACACGCAGATACACACACAGACGCACACATCCAAACTGAACACGCTGCTCAGCTTTTCCAGGCGAACCTGAGGGATTTGGCTGAAATGAACAGGATCTCCTGAATGCATTCATTTTAATGTTAATGGACTATCATGGACTCCCGAGGACTACCACCCAAAACCCCGAACAAATCAGCCGAATTAACGACAGATGACCTCACTCATGGCATGGCCACCTGTCTCCGTCCGAATAACGAGGTATGCTTCACGCTGCTCGCTCTCAGGGGCTTTTCTTCACTTTCCACCACTTCTTCACCCTTCATTTCCTCGCCTGACGTTTACGGGGCCCTAAACTTTCTACCAACTCATTTGGGAGAGATTCGGCAATAAACTGCTCAAGTCCTACATGACGTTTTTCCCCCGTGCCATCACAAACACACACGACCTGTATCTCCCAGTCAACATCACTTTACCACCTTCACCATCAGTTTCCATCCAGAAGTGTAATTCTGCACGCGGAACACCGAGGAACACGTAACGGAACACGTAACGCCGGTGGTTTTGTGGTGGGATATGATAATCGGGTGTCCACGGACCAAAAGAAACACTGCAGGGTCAGTGGGAACGAAATGGTGCGTGGGCGGCATGGCGGGCTCGATTCTGAGACAGGACAGACAATGTCTCTTCTGTGTGTAGTTTTGCATGTTCTTCTCTTGGCTCTCTGGTGGTGGTGATTCAGTGACGCAATAATGCTCTTAGTATTAATGTGTGTGTGAATGTGTTCATCTGTAAGCCCTACCTGGTGTAGATTGATCACATGGTCGTGATATTTCCCCACTTTTCGACCCACTGATCGTTTTCCACCTGCAGCTCACGATAAACAGCTTCGAATGTTTAAAACATAAAAAAAAAAAAAAAAATTCTTTAAAATTCTTTAAAACTTTGTTTTCAAGAGACGCTCAGGATCTGCTTCACCTGTGACACTGATGATAAAAGAATAAATAAACAGGGATTTTAATGTTTCATCTGTTAAATCATTAAGACTTCTGCCGTCCAGCCGCCGCCCCCTTTTATATTCATATAGAAAAATGGAACTAATCATAAACTGCATTGACCCAAGATGTTTTATACACGGCCCCGATCCAGACCATAAATTCTGAATGTGGAACCTTCACTAGTTGACTTGCGAAGCTCAAAACCTGTCGCTCAAAAGGCTGCGACGGTTTAATCGAATGGCTTGTGAACGTTACGCACTTAGATGGTTTTATTGCATGTCACTGGTTTTTATGAGGCATCGGATCAGTTTCAGAACCTACAAAAGTGAGGCACGCCGCCAGACTCCTCAATTCAACCTCAATAACTATCTCTCATCACATCATCGCTTGGAGCAGAGCCACCCTATAAGCCCCACTGCTTCGAAAACACCATGAAATACGGCATGCAGTTGGTTATTGAGAGGTTAAGTACTGCAGCAGACCGGATAATGTGAAAGTGAGACGTGGACCGATATAAGCGGTTCTCCCTCAGACAATCATAAACGCAAACGCATCCCACACAGGAATGAAGCTGGCTGGAGTTCAACCTCGACTTACATCCTCCTGTAAATCTTCATCCGAAGGTCGTGCGATGCACGAGGCTTTAAAACGGAGACGGAGGCTAAAGAAGTAAATCCTCTCAACCTAAGTTCCTAAATCTGTTCAGTCCCAGTTACAGTCTTCAACATCTTTAATTGCTGCCCACGGTTAATTGGTCTTGCATCTTTCGTATGTGATGCCCCAATTCCTGGTACCTGACCCCTAACTGGACCCCTTTCCCATGTCAGCGGGGCAGATCGGCACGGCTGGGGTGTGAGCCATCGTCTGATTCGTCCATGGTCCGGTATCTCAACCACTAATCCACCGCTGTTCTAGCAGAAAAACCAGAAGCTGATTTACTCACAGCCAGAGACAAATTCAATCACTGAGACCTCCAGCGTTCTTGCCGTGTGCTTTTTTAGAAGGACTGAAGCACGACCGCGAGAAAACGTCCAGGAAGACCCGGACCAAACGATTACCATCCCAGCAGGGAAATAAATCGGGCCACGATCGTGGGAAACCTCTGCTCCAGTCTGATGGCCAGCGACCGCCTGAGCCACGAAAATTACCGGGATTATTGATTCGGAGATATTCTGCCAAGGCAGCGGCTCCTCTCGCCGTACCTGGCCCCTGATCTCTTTAACACCCCGTGAAGCAGCGCTCGCCTGCTCTGTGGGAAGTGTAGCGGTTTGGACAAATATGAGGCCATGTGGGCAGTTCGGTTTTCAACAAGGCTCCGCGGATTGTGATGAAAAAGCTGGCCATTTAAACAAACACTAACAAGCTTATGCCCACAGAGGAGGCGAAGAAAAAAAGAGCACATCAGGCTCTGGCTCTCGGGACCGGGCTCTCCAGCCCCGGCCTCAAATCCTTTCCAAACAAAGAGTGGCTGAGTGGGATTTTCTGCCTGGTTGAAAGCGCCGCACACAAACCCGGCACACAGCTCACCTGAGTCTGATGATTACTCTAATTACCCTTAAAATAAATATTTACACCGACCAAAGCCGCCGCACAGATGCCTTTTGTGAGCTGATGAAACGTGTAATTGTCCGACGTTCGATCTCTTCTGCCGCTGTGATGCGGCGCTGACCGACCTCACCGACGTGCAACTAATAAGTTTTCAACACCACAACCTCACCTCTGTCTCCTCACATTCCAACAGCTGTCAGGGAAATACAGTAAGCGCACAGGGACGCTCCATTATTCCTCCCTGATGACTCAGTAAGACATCCCGTTGCACTTTCGTAGTCAGGACCATGGAACTGGATCCATTTGCAGATATAACAGCCTCCACACTTCTGGGAAGCCATTCCACAAGTTCGGTGTGTGTCTGTGGGAATCTTCAGTCAGACACACAGAAGAAAGCAGACACACAGACGCACAAAATCCAACCTGGGACAGCTTCGTATCATAAATAAACCTGACCCACACGTCTTAAATGGGCTGGGGCGGCTCACAGGACTCTAAAGGCCGTGATGTTTGGTTTGGCTTTGGGAAGACTGTAATGCAGGTCATACTCTATAGTGATAGCAGGTGAGGCACTTTGATGCACACAAGGCTCTGAGGTGATTGTAATGGCAAGTGAGGCTCTGTAGGGGAGGTGAGCTGTGGGAGGACCTGCGATGGAAAGCGTGGTTCCTGTAGGATCTACATAAGAGGATTAAAGCTCAGAGGTCTGTGTGACATACGGTAGAGGTGGGTTCTCATGGTCAGCAGGAAAAACTAAATTCTCTTAGCCGTTTTGGGAGCACGACTGTCCCTTAAGGCTTTTTGCTGAACTGGTGTCCTGGTGCTGAGTTGGGATCTGATCTCTTCAGCAGAGAAGCTTTCAAGACACCTTTGGGAACCATAAGACTGAGAACATGGCGACCGAACTTATGACGGTTTGCAAAGTGTAATAAAGATAGGATTTTTGGTGGGCATTTAAATGAAATTAGTGACGGTGACCACCAACATCCAACCAAAGAGCGCGAGAGTGTGTGTGAGTTAAACTATAAAGTACCCATAAAGATCCATACCAGATCTGAAAAGACTTATCGTTTAAATTTCATAGTCTGAATTTGACAAGGTAACGAAAAGTTATTTCCAGGCGACATCTGGTGGTGAAACTGGATTACTACAAATGGGAATTTGTTCGTCGTCTGTGGGATTTTTGTCCGGTGCATTTATGGGGTCAGACACTGATGTTGGCTGACCAGACCTTGCTACTTTAATGCAATTTTCTGGTTCTGGTTAGTTGTTTTTTATTAGTTATATTCTTTGGTTTGTTTCTGTGATGTACCTAATTTTACATGTTTAAATATATTTCAATTATGATACTTTAATCTACTACTTCACAAATCTTGTTCTACAACAGTGTAATGTTTTTTTTATTTATCACCATGTTTCATTTCATTTTTTATTGTATGAACACACAATACAAACGTCATACAAAATATACAAAAAATACAAACGCTCATGGATTATGTTATACTCCGAATTACACGCTAGAGGGTGCTAAAGGACTAAAAATAAACAAACCAAAGGGAGCAAAATATAAAATAAGAAACTTAAAACATCAACAGTTCAGATTATCTGTTGTGAGATCATTCTGGCAGTTTTTCCAATCTGTTAATCCACTTAAAGAGGAATAGTATGATTTAAACTCGTTCATAGAACAGAGGAAAGAGGGCTTATCGCTTCCCCATTTACTGCAATGAATGTCATAATTTCCTAAAAGCACAATAATATGTTGTGGCATCAGAAAAAAAGCTGAACTTCAATTCTGTACATAAAATAAATGTATAAAAAATAAAAATTAAAAATTAAAAATAAAGAAGATAAATGTGATAATTTCCTAAAAGCACAATAATATGTTATGGCATCAGAAAAAAAGCTGAACTTAAATTCTGTACATAAAATAAATGTATAAAAAATAAAAATTTAAAATAAAGATCAATCCACTTTCCAACGTCATTCCAAAATGTTTGTGAATAGTGACGTAAGAAAGCCATATGCTCTAGGGATTCTTCATCTGATTTGCAAAAGGCACCACAAATCAACTACATTTTGAAATGAATTTTAATGAACTTAAATTTTAATGAACTTTCCAAGAAACACAGCTACAGGATATGTATGTATTTATTCATTTACTATTTTGATTATTTTGTTTCCTTTACTTTAGGAGATACACGAATGTTTATTATTTTGAAATGGGTTTCCTTTACTTTAGGAGATACAGACAGTCTAGTAAATGCTGACATGGGCGTGTGTGATTTCGTGATTGTCACGGAAACAGGGGTGTCCTCATAGTTTTGGCCGCGAGGCTCACGTGGCCCTCCGAACTGCTTCCTGTTGTCGTGACCGGGCGCGCGGTGACGTCATGCGCGTTTCCGCTCGGCTCTGGGACGGACACGCTGTGGCGGCGCGTCCGTTCACTTTGACTGAGACGCGGCGACGCTGAGACGCGGGGGACGCGGCATGGCGCTCTGAGCCCCGGGCTGGAAGGTGAGAACCGCTCCGCGCCGACGGACGAGCCGCTCGAAGCCGCCGGCGGCCGCGGGCTTCTGATCTTTAAAGCCTTTGAAGACGGCGGCCGCAGCCCGGAGCCTCCGCAACGTTGGCGTCGCGACGCGGGGGCTCCGCCGGGTTCGCGGCGGAACGTGTCCTGGGGAGTTGTTGGGTGTTTGTCGGTGTTTGCTGGGTGTTTGTTGGGTGTTTGCGGCTTTATTCGCGGCTCCGCCGCCGCGCCACGTTACAGCGGAATGGAGGCGCGGGTCACGTGTTGCGGCGGCTAACTAGAAACCATGACTACGGCCGAAGCGTCCTGCCAAAAAAAACAAAAACAAACTACAGAGTTCTAAAAGAGAGTCCGCTGTGGTCGGATCACCGTGTGTACGGCGTACCGCACTCCGTACAGCATTATTAATGAGCGCGGCTCTGGTGAACTCGTCGAGGCCGTGCCCGGTGTTTGTACCGCGGCGGCGGGGCTGTTTGATCTGTCGCGCAAATAATAATAATAATAATAATAAAGTCTTTAAAGCGAACTCCCGATGTCCGCGTGGGCCGCCGGGAGGTTGTAGCCCTGTTGCATCATGTTCGGGGAACTTCAAAGAGAAGCTCGGATTGCTATTGGTCACTCCGAGCGCTTGTGTTGATTCACTCGTGTGACGTCATTCCCACGCTCGTGTGACGTCAGTCGCGTGGATTCACATCCACACCTTTCCACGTTTCGCCCTCTGTGCGTGTCCCCATGAAATGACATGAGGCTTTTATAACCCCCCCCCCCCCCCCCATCACACAGTGTTTAGTTTCGAACCCGCGGCCAACTTGGTGCATCGGTTTGGGGATTTACCTTTAATAGGTTTCACGGTGTTAGTTAATGGGCGGTTTGGTGGTTTAGCATGTTCTCCTCTCAGCGCTAGGGATTCCCGGTTCGAATCCCCATCTATCTGGGTGGAGTTTCCATGTCCTCCCCGTGTCCGCGTGGGTCTCCTCCGGGTTCTCCGGTTTCCTCCCACAGTCCAAAAACATGGATCAAGTCAATTGAGTGCTCCAAATTGCCCCATATAGAGTGTGTATGTGTGAGTGTGTGCCCAGCGATAGATTGGTGCCCTGTCCTGGGTGTGTCTGCCCAGCGCCCCCAACGTTCTCCCCTGGATGGGCATAGGGGGAACCCCCCCTTCCCCCTAATAGAGGATAAAACAGAAGATAATGAATGAATGGTGTTAGTTAATTGGTTACTTAACAGAGACACTTTTATCCAAAGCAACTTAAGTGTCCCAACCTGATGGCTGGGGTCAGTACCTCTCAAGTAATGAGGGCCTTGCTCCAGGGCCCACATTTGGTAATTTAAGTGACCGTGTGATTTGAACCTTCAACCTTTGCATCGAAGGCTGAACACACTCACCACTGAGCTACCACATCTTTCATGTCCTGGGAATAAACCGATATATTAACCTCAGCGGTCTGTATAAAAAAAAAAAAACTGAACTTATCCACATTAAAATTAAACCCTCTCCAATGGCTCAAGGCGTGAAAAATGTCACATTAATTAATTTAATATCAATTATCATCATTATTTAGGCTTAAAGTCACGTATGTTTTACATTAATAACAATACGAAGCTATATTTATATATATTTTTACAATTTATTCCCTGAGATGAACTGCTTCATCAGAGTCTGGTGTCTCATTATCACTAATCAAGTTTTATATAAAGTCACTGAAGTCGTTAGGCTAATTAGGATTAATCACGTGCTGTGGTTTCTGTATGTGACGAGCTAACCATGCACTTTGGACAACCGTATGTGTTCCCCTCTGTGGGAGCAGTTTAGGGAGGCCTCTTTTCTCTTTCAGCATGGTTCTACCCCACCGCCTAATGTGAAAGGTCTTGATTGGCTGGCTCTTACCTGATCCCAGCCAAAATTTGCACCTTTAACCCCTCTGATAAATGATCAGAAACTCAAATCGCTGAGACTCCACAGCGTTCAAACTGCTGCGAGTGAAACCGTATGCCGTGTTCTTTATCCACATGTGTGTTTTTATTGAAGGAACACAAACAGAACCTGTTTGCCAGGCGTTTGCTTTTGTGAAAACAAAGACCAGCATTAAATGAAATCCTTTATTTTTACTACGTTGTTGTTTTAAAAGGCCGTGTTCTGTACGGTTTGTTGCTTTTCGATAAACTATAATGTGGTTGAGTTAACTTTTCATGTTATGATGCACTGCATGACATGAACAAAAGTATCGGGACACGCCTATTAATCACCGAATTCAGGTCCAGTGTGACTCTGCCCTGGTGTAAAATTCAAGGACGCGAGGACTTGTTTGGGTGGTTTAGGAAAACTTAACTGACCCGCACTGCAATCCTGACCTTAACCTTATCAAACTTGAGGGAGGTCATGTGGTTAGAGCTGTAGTTTCTATTCAGCATGAATCACTGAATTATTATATTAATTTGTATATTTTTTGTAATTCTTTAAAAAAAAAAAAAAAATGTTTATTCAGCCCTGTTCACAGTAGAGTTCACACAGAGTTCATTAGACATGGAGATGACATGTAAATGCCTGTGCCGGTCTAATACATTCAAACTACCACCGTATGTCCAAACTCCACCGAGTACGAGAGGTGGAGCCTTTAAAATAAAGCTGAACCTCAGTCAACAATAAATCATGACGTATGATGCACTCTGTTAACTCAGAATCATGCAGCGAAATGATTTGACCCATCAGTTCTCACGTGTAAACAAATGGTTAGTTCTGGTTTATTTACACAGTGATATTTACATTAGTTATCTTAAACCCTTAACCGACTCACAGGGTTACTCACATCATACGATCCGAGCGGCTCAGGATTAAAAACCTTCCTAAAACCCGGACGGGAGCTGGTTTTCCCATCAACCTTCTGGCTCGTGGTCCAGAACCATAACCACTCACGAATGCTTTATCATTTTTACAATAGAATAAAAATATCTAGCTGTTCGAAATAAGTCAGAGGACTGAGAAGAGACGGTGAAACTGAAAAAGATAAGTTAAGATCAGCTCTGGATCTTTGATGCATGACGCTTGAAACGACCTGCTGTGAGAGTTCCTGCTTTATTTAGTACATAACCAAAAGAAAACATGTCCTCTTTGACTTTACCAAGTACCTGAATCAGAACAGCCAATAAGAGTCAAGAAGAGGATGGAACAGTGTCAATCGCCAATATCCATCCATCCATTATCTTCCGCTTTATCCTCTATTAGGGTCACGGTGGGGTTCCCCATGCCCATCCAGGGGAGAACGTTTCAGGCGCTGGGCAGATACACCCAGGACAGGGCGCCTCTATCGCTGGGCACACACTCACTCACACAGACACACTCTATATGGGGCAATTTGGAGAATTCAGTTGACCTTGATCCATGTTTTTGGACTGTGGGAGGAAACCCACACGGACACGGGGAGGACATGGAAACTCCACCCAGATGGGGATTCGAACCGGGAATCCCTAGCGCTGAGAGGAGAACATGCTAAACCACTGTGCCGCCCCAATTGCCAATATCTTAATGTTAAAAAGTTGAGAAGGTTTTATCAATTGTACTTTATATTTTTAATCCATGTCCACTCTTCATTCTGCACTACCAATGATGCTTTAATGATGGGGTGGGTGGGGTAGTGCTCTAACCCCCTGATTAAATGGTTCGGACCTTGGTTTTTTGTCGATCCTGACAGATGTGTGAAACCTGCCTTTGTTCTGAAAACTGGACTGATCCACTCGTGGAAGTGAGCTAACCCACACATGGCCTGCGAGTCGGCTTTCCCTGCCATTATGGACGAGCAGGCCCTCATGGGACTGAACCCCAACGCCGATGCCTGCTACCGGCAGAGGGTGAGTAACGCCCAGGCGTTCGGATGCGAGACGGTGTATTGTTTTGCGGGATTTGTTTTTACTCTGACAGTAACGACGATGATCTTTCAGGCGCTGGCATATTTCGAGCAGTTGAAGGAGTCTCAGGACGCGTGGGAGGTGTGTGCCGAAGCCCTGGCTAAAGGTGTTTATAGGTGAGACCAACAGCGATTTAACGTTAATGGACTTTTGTAAGATTTAAGTTGTAGTGGATTATGTACCAATACATGATTATACTTTATTTCTTGTCATTTTATATAGGAAGGTTCAGTTTCTAACCGTAAAACTTTGTTCGGTTTAATAAAAGTATTTTTCACAGCCACCATATTGGTCAGGGGAAGTTGTTTTCAGTTGCAGTCTACAGCCGCACCAATAACTCTTTTAAAATGATATAATTCTTATGTCTATTGCCCGGGGTCAGCAGTTAGACTTCCTGCTGAATAGCAAAAAGATCCTGTTTAGCTTCCATGTGGTGTCAACATGTCACCCCTGTATCTGTGTGTTTGTCCTTGGAAATGGTTCCCACCCGTATTTCAAATACATCACGTTATTTAAATTGGAGAAATTAAATTGCCCAACCCCCCCATTACATTCCTCTTGTCCAGACTATTAACTCCTAAAGTATCAAATGTAAAAATAATAATAATAAAAAAAAAATGGTCAACAATTTTCCATCTTCTCAATATTTGCCTTTCTGTTGGTCTGCCCTCTAGTGGCTGTAGTGCAGGTGTTTAAGATGTTACTTGTTGCACTGTTTTGAACTCATCTGCATGTGAATGCATCGTTATGAGATGTGACTCTCTTTGGTGATTCAATTGCGCTGACTCAGTTCACCGGTGTAATTGAATCCTGCTTTGTGATGCAGGATTTAATCCCTGAATCATCTTAATACACAACGCAATTAATCCCCTTTAATCTTTCTGTTTAATCCCACTGTGTGAGATGATGAGAGCCCCCGTGGTCTTTACCTCACTGCATTTAAAGAACGTGAATTCCTGGAAAAGGGACTATTTTTAGGGGGCTGTATCCTTTTGGAGGTTTTGGAATTTGAGATGTGCAGTTTGAGGTCTCAGGCCGGGTGTGGATGGAGTGATCATCAGAGTACAAATCATATCGCCTTCATCTCACGTGCACTGATTTCAGTTTCAGTTAATGTGGATGATCTCGTTAGAGCAGGTTTTAATGATCATGCTCTGATTTTTTTTCCCTACATTTTTAAATCTTGTGTGTGTCGGCTTTGTTTCTCATCTCTAATAAATTTGATCGTTCATGTCGATGCTGTTTTTCAGCGATGATCACGTGAAGTTCTTCTGTTTTCAAGTTCTGGAGCATCAGATTAAATACAGGTGAGGCCGCTGCTCGGGTTCTGAAGCTCTTTGGGTTTGAAATCATTTATTAATTGAATTTAATTTCTGCAGAAGAAAAAAAAATACCAGGAATTTATAGCTTTAACGTGTTACTGTGTGAACTGTTGATCTGATACTCTGCTGTAAAGTCATCAATCCTTCTTGGTGTGTGTGTGTGTGTGTGTGTGTGTGTGTGTGTGTGTGTGTGTGTGTATCAGGCATGGAAGCCTCTCTGGAACTCAGCAGCAGCTGATTAGAGAGACTCTGATGAAATGGCTGCAGCTGCAGGTGGGAACTTTCTCTTTCATTTGATTAACAGGTTCTTCCACATGAAAAGCAAACCGATTTGCAGAGACATTTCAGATGTTTTCATCAGTTACACTATAACCAATAATGATCTTAACGTTTATATTAATGTCCTTTTTTTGTCCTCTGTAGTTGATAAGCTCGCATCCGGAGAAGTCGTTCATTAAGAACAAGGCAGCTCAGGTGTTCGCGCTTATTTTCGTTACCGAGTACCTGAGCCTGTGGCCCAAGTTTTTCTTCGACATGCTCTCGTTAATCGGTCTGAACCCACATGGACTGGACATCTACCTGCGGACGCTCATGGCCATCGACGCGGAGGTGGTCGACCGGGACATCTTGCACTCAGCCGAGGTACGGTGTTTCGGTGTGTGCGGTCGGTGCTGCTACAGTCTGAAGGTTCAAATTAAATGGAGCTTTTAATTTTAGGAAACGCGAAGGAACACGCTGATTAAGGACAGCATGCGGGAGACGTGCATCCCAGCCCTGGTGGAGTCCTGGTACCAGATCCTGCAGACGTACCAGCGCAGTCACGGCGAGCTCACGTGCCAGTGTCTGGAGGTGGTTGGGGCTTTCGTGTCCTGGATTGACCTCAACCTCATTGCAAACGACAGGTCAGCTGACCGCCGCCACCGAGTTCATGTTGTCCAATCTATAACCATCTATAAAAATATAAATTATCTATAAATAAAATAAAAAAAATCGGCAGCACGGTGGCTTAGTGGTTTAGCACGTTCTCCTCTCAGCACTAGGTGGAGTTTCCATGTTCTTCCCATGTCCGCGTGGGTTTCCTCCGGGTTCTCCGGTTTCCTCCCACAGTCCAAAAAACATGGATCAAGTCAATTGAGTTCTCCAAATTGCCCCATATAGAGTGTGTATGTGTGAGTGTGTGTCCAGTGATAAATTGGCACCCTGTCCTGGGTGTATCTGCCCGGTGCCCGAAACGTTCTCCCTGGATGGACATGAGGAACACATCCCCCCCCCCCCCCGACCCTAATGGAGCGTAAAGCGGAAGATAATTAACGAATGAAAATAAAAAATCTAATATAAAAGACATTTTCACTTAAACCAACCCCGTAACGCTGTTAAAACTTTCATTGCTCACTGGATTATAAACATATTTAAACACTCCCTTACCCCCCAAAGACTAAAATCACCTCTCCTGTCAGGAAAACGTCCATTAGAAGAAAGAACCACACGTCGTTACTTTAACCTTTTAGGACTCAAACAGTTGAAAACCTCTCAGGATTTATAAAAAAAATTGGGCTTCCAGAGACGCGCTGTCCGGATGTTAATCTTCTCTGCGTGTTTGCAGGTTTGTGAATCTGCTGCTGAGTCACATGTCGGTGGAGGAGCTGAGGGAGGAGGCGTGCGACTGTCTGTTTGAAATCGTTAATAAGGGCATGGACCCGGTGGACAAAACCAAACTGGTGGAGTCCCTGTCTCGGGTTCTGCAGAGTGCCGGCTTCTTCAACGTGGAGCAGGTTGGGCGTCGAACCTTCTTCCTTATGTTCGCAAATATTAAAGGCCAGTCGAGTGCAAAGTGTGTGTGTGTGTTTTAGGAGGAGGACGTGGACTTCCTGGCTAAGTTCTCGCGCCTTGTGAATGGGATGGGCCAGGCCTTGGTGCTCAGCTGGACCAAACTCACTAAATCGGGAGACGTTAAGGTGGCCACTGAAACGCTGCAGGCGCTGGAGGCCAAGGTCCCGCTGATGCTGCAGCTGCTGATCCATGAGGACGATGACATTTCGGCAAACATGGTGGGCTTCTGTTACGACTATCTGCACGTGCTGAAACAGGTGGGTGCTCGTTTGCGAAGACTCGGATTCCCGGCGTCTTGTTCGGTTCTCTCTGTGATTTAAGAACAATGAAGGTGAACAGTCTGGATCCTTATGTTAGAAACTGACCCACTGCATGGCTACTGGTTTGATTTAATACACCTGCGACTCTAAAACTGAATAAAACATTCATTCATCTTCCGCTTTATCCTCTATTAGGGTCGCGGGGGGGGGGGCTTCCCCATGCCCATCCAGGGGAGAACGTTTCTGGCGCTGGGCAGATACACCCAGGACAGGACGCCAATCTATCGCTGGGCACACACTCCCACACACACTCTATATGGGGCAATTTGGAGAACTCACTTGACTTGATCCATGTTTTTGGACTGTGGGAGGAAAACGGAGAACCCGGAGGAAACCCACGCGGACACGGGGAGAACATGCAAACTCCACCCAGATGGGGATTCGAACCGGGAATCCCTAGTGCTGAGAGGAGAACATGCTAAACCACTAAGCCACCGTGCTGCCCCATTAATAAAACATTTATATATAAAAATAAATGTATGCAAATTGACGTATTTTTCGTAATTTACGTGGACGTAGTCAGGCGGCACGGTGGCTTAGTGGTTTAGCACATTCGTCTCTAAGTACTAGGGTTTCCCGGTTCGAATCCCCATCTGGGTGGAGTTTCCATGTTGTCTGCGTGGGTTTCCTCCTGGTTCTCCGGTTTCCTCCCACAGTCCAAAAACATGGATCAAGTCAGTTGAGTTCTCCAAATTGCCCCATAGAGTGTTTCTGTGTGAGTGAGTGTGTGCCCAGCGATAGATTGGTGCCCTGTCCTGGGTGTATCTGGCCAGCGCCCGAAATGTTCTCCCCTGGATGGGCATGGGGAACCCCCCCACGACCCTAATATAGGATAAAGTGGAAGATAAAGAATGAATGAAAGAACGTGGACGTAGTCGTTGCGTTGCCCCAGCCCTGTTCTTAATTAATAAATTGGAGTGCGTCCTGGTACTCCACATACATCGCAGGTTTTATTGACGCAGAACTTCCCGAAAATTAAACCCAAGGTCAGTTTTAAACATGGCTCCACGCCGTTTCCTGCCTCACGGCGTCGTCGCCTTTGATGTAGTTACCGTGTGATGTTCTCATTGTGCTTTTGTTCGGTTCTGTGAAGGTTGTACGCTGTTGTTTGTATGTGTATTGTGTTCAAACCGCAAATGTAAACGTTAGATTTCAGTGCCACGGTCCGTTCAGTAGTTTACAGTGAGAGTTTACAGTGAGCTAACGTCTCGGTCGTGTGTTCTGTTTCTGTTTCCTCAGCTTCCTCTTCTTACTGATCAGCAGAAGAGTAACTGTGAGGTGTGTACATGACTGTCATCATCGCTGCAGTAACACTGACAGAACACGCACTGTGGAACCGCACAGCCATATTAGGGTTAACATGTTAGGCTCTAACCCTAACGGTCATATTTGTAGAAACGTGTTTTAACTCTTAAGTTTATTAAATCTGGATTACAAATCAATATGCAGCCATGTCAGCACAGATACACAGGTGTTCTCTCACCTGTATTAATTCGTCCTCTCACAGCGCTTATGGGGGGGGAGTGGGTGGAGCCAACACCGTGGTCATGTGGCTGATCCATTGCAGAACAGACACGTGTTTACATGCACGTACCACACGGTTACGGATTATTGGACTGTGGGAGGAAATACACTGTGAAAGGAGAACATGCAAATTGTTTGCTTTGACGTTATCAAGCTGTGTTTTCTTAAACCTGTGAATTTGGCGGCCTCTGCACTTTGATTTCTAAAGGTTTCTTTCTCCCCCGCAGGCCATCATGCTGGCACTTATCAAAAAACTGACGTACGACGACGAGTACAACTTTGAGAACGAGGTCAGTCCCGCGTTTTTTGCTCCCGAGCGCCGATGTCGCCGTACGGAACACGGGTTGTGAGCTAACGCTGGGTTTCTTAGGGGGAGGATGAGGCCATGTTTGTGGAGTACAGGAAGCAGCTGAAGATGCTGCTGGACCGGCTGGCGCAGGTCTCTCCGGAGCTCTTGCTGGAGTCCGTGCACCGGGTCTTCACCGGAACCATGCAGTAAGCAGCAGCTCGGCGGAATCGCTCGCGTACGTTCCGAGGCGTGTCTGAGTGCGGCGGTTAAACCTGTGCCTTTGTAGGAACTGGCAAACGGCGCAGTTCATGGAGGTGGAGGTGGCGATCCGTCTGTTCTACATGCTGGGGGAGGCTCTGCCCGCATCGCACGGCGCGCACTTCAGCGGCGATCTCACTAAAACCAGCACTCTACAGGACATGATGAGAACCGTAAGAACACTCCGTTGGTTCTATTGTCCATCCATCCATTATCTTCTGCTTTATCCTCTACTAGGGTAGCAGGGGGAGGGGGGGGTTCCCCGTGTCCATCCAGGTGAGAACGTCACGGGCGCTGGGCAGATACACCCAGGACAGGGCGCCAATCTATCGCTGGGCACACACTCACTCACACAGACACACTCTATATGGGGCAATTTGGAGAATTCAATTGACTTGATCCATGTTTTTGGACTGTGGGAGGAATCCGGAGGAAACCCATGCAGACATGGGGAGAACATGGAAACTCCACCCAGATTGGGATTTGAACCTAGTGCTGAGAGGAGAACATGCTAAACCACCAAGCCACCGTGCCACCCCTGGTTTTAATATTTATAGTGTGTTTTTAGTGTTGTACAATAAGATGCAGTTTTTGTATGTATTTAAAATCTTGAGTGTGTTAAAGCTTTAGATTTAATTAACCCCCCGTCCGTAGCTGATCTCCAGCGGCGTGAGCGAGTACCAGCACACCTCTGTGACCCTGGAGTTTTTCGAGACGGTCGTTCGCTACGATAAGTTCTTCATCGTGGAGCCGCAGCACATTCCTAACGTCTTGGTGAGCTTCATCCCTCGCTCTGCACTCACTCCTCATCTTCCTCAAAGCCCGCGATGATCGTCCTCTCGGTTTCAGATGGCGTTTCTGGACCACCGGGGTCTGAGGCACAGCAGTCCGAAAGTGCGCAGCAGGGTCTCTTACCTCTTCTCAAGGTTCATCAAAACGTTACAGTAAGTCTGCACACGGGATTTCACTGTTGGACTGATGTTTGCTATTTCCACCTTTTTATTAATACTGCATCTATTAATGTGGGTTACAAAACGGGTTCTGCTCCTTAAATCTGAAGGTCCAGTCGTGACATTGAAAATAACGCACACTTATGAGTGCTTCATCTTCATATAAATGTGTGATTATACAATACATTATTTCCTGTTTTTTTTGTTTTTGTTTGTTTTTTTTATAAACTGCGTTCTGTAACTAGATGGCATTATTTTGGTATATGGTATTATTTTGAGAAACTGGAAACCTGTCCATCAGCGTTCACTTTAAAAACGCAGAAGTTGATGCTTTTAATTAACACATTTATGAATCCCTATTTCATTTATTGTGGTGTGTGGTTTTTTTTTTTTTTTTTTTTTTTTTTTTTTTTTTTTTTTTTGTTTTATTAAGTATTTTTTTTTGTTTTTTTAATTTGTGAATAAATCTGTACTCTTGATAATAAAACTCATAACAGCTCTTTAAAGTGTAATTGGTATCAGATAATTTTTAATGGTGTAATTATTTATTAATAATTATTAACTATTTCCCCAAATTAAGAAAATTATATATGCAATCCCCTAATTATCAGACGGATGACTGTCTTTTTTTTTTTTTTTATGATTTAAACAGCAAACACATGAACGCTTATATTGAGGATGTCCTGAGCCGAATACATGACCTGCTGGCAATAAATCCCCCTGTGAGTAACACACACACACACACACACACACACTCTTATCCTGTGGCAGGAAGCTCTGTGTGTGGACCTCGTTGGAATAAATTCTGTTCTCTTTAACCCCGATCTCTCAGAAAAATCCCTTTCACCGTTTTTTCTTTTATCGTCCTTAAATCCTCGATCTCGTGTTTTCAGGAAAACGGTTTTCCGGCCCCGCTGAGCAACGACGATCAGCTGTTCATGTTCGAGACCGCCGGCGTCCTCATCGTGAACGGCGAGAGTCCGGCCGACCGGAAGCAGGCGCTCATGCGCACGCTGCTGACGCCGCTCATGGAGGCCTTCCGCCTGCTGCTCGCCAAACTGACGCAGGAGAGCGACGAGGAGAGGCAGACCGCGCTGGCCGACTGCCTCAGTCACACCGTGGGCTTTGCCAGGTAAACACACACACACCTGAACACACACACACACACTTCAGCTTCACACCAGGTCACGTCTCACTCTCTCTCTCTCTCTCGCCGCAGTCGTACCAGCAAGGCCTTCAGCAACAAGCAGACGGTGAAGCTCTGCGGCTGCTCCGAGGTCTACCTGGACTGCCTGCAGACGTTCCTTCCCGCTTTAAGCTGCCCGGTCCAGCGGGGGGCGCTGCGCAGCGCCGTGCGTTCCTTCCTCCACCGCATGATCATCTGCCTGGAGGAAGAGGTGCTGCCCTTCATCCCCAACGCCAGCGAGCACATGCTGAAGGACTGCGAGCCGAAAGACCTTCAGGAGTTCATCCCGCTGATCAGTCAGATTACGGCCAAGTTCAAGGTGCGAGTGCGGCCGAACCGCCCCGAACGTCACGCTCGCCTGCGTTACGACGCCGGACATTGACCTTTCCTCCCCCTCCGTCTCTGTGTGCAGAACCAGGTGTCTCCGTTCCTGCAGCAGGTCTTCATGCCGTTGGTGCTGGCCATTTTCGAGGTCTTATCTCAGCCGGCCGAGGAGAACGACCAGACGGCGGCGCTCGAGAAACAGATGCTGCGCAGGAGCTACTTCAGCTTCATCCAGACCATAGCCAGCAGCGGCATGAATGAAGTCATGGCTAACCAGGGTCGGTCCCTGAACCCACCCCATCACCACCACCGCCCAAAAACGGTGCTGCTTCAGTGTCATTAACCAAAATGTAATGTGTGTCGTATTCGTTAGGTGCTGAGAATATCGAGCGTGTGCTCTTCACCATCATCCAGGGGGCAGTGGACTTTCCTGACCCGGTGGCCCAGAAGACGTGTTTCATCATACTCTCAAAACTCGTGGAGCTTTGGGGTGAGCTGAGCATGAGCATGTCTGGATGAAGGCCCGTCATCTCAAATTAAACTTAGAAAAAACAGAGCTTCTCATTATCCCTGCTAAACCATCAATCCATCACAACCTGACCTTCCAAATTGATGGCTCCACAATCTCCCCTTCCGATTCGGTCCGGAACCTCGGTTTCACGATAGACTCCCACCTTAAACTCTCTGATCATGTTATCAACACCGCCCGTTCTTGTAGATTCCTTCTTTATAACATGAGGAAGATCAGACCCTTTTTGACTGAACATGCTACCCAACTGCTTGTTCAAGCCCTAGTCTTATCCCTGATTATTGTAATGCACTTCTTGTTGGTATCCCATCTTCCACAATCAGACCTCTTCAACTGATTCAAAACTCTGCAGCCCGACTCGTGTTCAACCACCCAAGAACTCCATTACTCACTTCCCTCCATTGGCTTCCTGTAGCTGCTCGCATTCAGTACAAGTCGCTGACTCTGGCATACAGAACCATTTCTGGATCTGTCCCCTCCTACCTTCACTCTATCTTTTCAAAATACACTCCGACTCGTTCACTTCGCTCCAGTGAGGATTGCCGCCTGGCGATTCCACCTCACCGAGGAGCTGATTCTCACTCTGTGGCGTTCACCACTGCAACATGGTGGAACGATCTTCCCAACTCTGTCCGTAAGGCAGAATCTCTAAACAGTTTTAAGAAACTACTGAAGACGCATCTCTTTAACAAATACCTGTTGTAAAAATAAAAAAAAAGGGGGGGGGGCGCAGCTTCGAATAACAATCAGGTTTGATGAATTTACAGTATAGTTGGTTTTCTCCATGGCTTCTGACTTGTAATGTTCTCATTTGTAAGTCGCTTTGGATAAAAGCGTCTGCTGAATGACTAAATGTAAATGTGAGCTGAGCACACGTTCGTTTTTCGTTATGAAGCGTCGATTCGTTCTGTATTATTACAAAAACGCCCCGAAGTTTGATGCTGAATCTGAATCATTCTAAACGAGTTGGAATCACAATAATGTACGATTCTCTGTAGATCATCGTTGTGTGTAACGTGGTTTTGTTGTTGCTTAACCAAAGTTGCTTTGTCTACTCGGTGTCATGTCCTCTGTAGCCTATCCCAGTACTCACAATGTTCAAGGCGGTGAAACGGTGTGTTCGGTGTATTTTATTGATTTATTTTTCTTTGGCGCAGGCGGCAAAGACGGTCTGGTCGGCTTTCCTGACTTCATCTACAAACACATCGTCCCCGCGTGCTTCCTCGCGCCGCTCAAACCGACCTTCGACCTTTCCGACGCTCAGACGGTCCTGGTATGTGGATTTTTTTTAAATGCCCAGAATGCTTTATTCAAAAGCAGCGGCGCGTCCTTCACGCCGTGTCTTGTGTTTCAGACGTTGTCCGAATGCACGCTAACTCTGAAAATGATTCATCTCAAGAGGGTGAGTTCTTCAGCTGAGCGCTCCATTAGAGTTCTGTAGCTTTAGGGGAACGTGAGGGAACCATGAGGGAACACATGAGGCGCGGCGGTGTTGATCTGAGTTATGGATTCGGTTCTACTGTCTGTTTTCAGGGGCTGGAGTTCATACAGTTCCTGCAGCAGGAGTACTTGCCCTCGTTGCAGGTCTCACCTGAAATCACACAGGTACCGCAGCTCACCTGCCTCATGCCTCCGCAGCCGCCATGCCGCGGTCGGTTCTTAAATAAAACCGGCTTTGGATGTTCGTACGACTCAGATTTTGGTTTGTGTGTTTGTCAGGAGCTCTGCCAAGTTCTGCAGCAGCCCGACACCAAGGTCCTGAAGAACTACATGAAGGTGATCTCATGTTTCATTTACTGTGATGCTGAATTTACAGAATATACACTATAGAGACAAAAACGTACACATTATACCGTCATGAGCTAGAACCTCTCTCTCACATGAGGGGAGGGGGGGGTTGTATAGGAGTTTGGTGTGTATCTGAGGGGCCTGGAGGTCAGGGTCTTCCACTCCAAACTCACCCTGTTATCCCATTTAGACCTTGTTTTGTGCACTGGGGATTTTAAAAAGGCCTTCCCCAAACTGTTTCCACAAAGTAGGAAGGATCCCATGGTCCAAAATGCCTGATTTGATCGTATGTACCTGTGACTGATGGCGTGTACCACCTGAATTCTGTGCTTTTATGTTTAAACAATAAGAGTTTGAGGTTAATCGGTTTGTATCTTGTGTTGAGTTTCTCATCCACCTTTTTTTTTGTTTTCTTTCCTCAGGCATTTTTTCAACAAGCCAAACTTTAAACCCTGACGAGCTCCACCGACCGTTCACAGTTCACCACCGAGACTGAGCTTAGCGTAGAAGCTGCTTTTTGCACTTAAAGGGAGAAGCTTAACCCACCGCCGCGCCCCGCCGTCGAGGGAAACGCGGCGCAGGAATACCCGGACTCTTCAGTCCAGCGGCGACCTTTGACCGATCCGACTGCTGGGCTCTCCATACGGGGAACGGACATCCGCGATTGGACGACTCCACGAGGCAGAGGGCTTACGGTTCCGCCGGCGGACGGAGGGGATTCGGAGAAAGATTGGTCCTCTGTCCTTATCTCACCCCTCGCTATCTGATCCAGACACAACAGAGTATTTTGTAATTGGGAGAGTGAGCGAGAGAACAGAGAGAGAGAGGGCTTGTTTTGTGGTTTGACACATCTGTAGGAATTTAAAATTAGAGAATTTAAAGAGGTGCTGATATTTTTTTGAGTGATTGATTTGAAAACGAGGTTGATGAATATAAAGAAACTTCTTTTTTTTGTTTTTTTTTAAAAGGAGGAGTTCATCTTAAGTTCAGTCAGTTTTAGTTTGTACGCCGTCGTGAGGCGGGGGGCAAGCGAGCGCAGCGGGGTGGCAACCGCGTGCCGGCGATCGCCTGTGGGCTTTATTTTTTATCTTCAGTTGTAAAATAAATCGTGGTGTTCATGGCCATTCGCTGTGACCGCATCCCTCACCTGCTCGTCCGAATGAGGACACGCCCTGACCGTCGTCTCGTGATCGGCGCGAGCTTTACTCCACGCCCCGCTCTCTCTTCCATCACTGCGGTCTGTCTGCTCGTTTCAGTATTCCGTATCATTCAGACTCCTGAGTGCTCGATGCTGAGCTGATGGGGCGTGGCTTTAATCTCGTGTCCTGTACGTTTCACATCGCATGATGCACGAATGCAACCGGTTAACGACCTGTGGGTCCCGTAACGCACCCTGTACCCGACTTAACGGCAGTCGACCTGAAAACGGTTAGGTTTGGATGGGTGTTGGAATCACATGCACCACCCCACCCCATATTTGTTCATTGATTTTTAACTTTCTGACCATTTTACCTTCGAAGTTAGCTGGTTGCTGCGGGTAGAGTAATTTTTTTTAACAGTAATATGTCTTTGGTTAAAAGCAGCGGCAGGTCGTGATGGCGCATACGGCGCCACATTGTGCTTAACAAAAAAGGTTTTTTTTTGTTTTGTTTTTTTGTTTTTAAACTATTTGCATTATAACTGATATGACTCCAGGTCCAACACATGTAGTCAGTTTTAAAAGCTGCTCATCCTGATTAGGTGGGGGGGGGTGGGCAGGTTGCAGCCTATCCATGCACTTATTGGGGGAGGGAGGAGGTTACCTGCACATTGCAGTGCAAACATCCATGTGTACATCAAACACTTTTTTTTTTTTTTTTTTTTTTTTTTTTTTTTTTTTTCTTTTTTTCTAAACTTTAAACTTTTTTTTAAACTTTTCTTAAATGTATGCCAACATTCGAACCTTGCTCGTGGGTCTGCGGCCTGAAGCGCAGGATGATGTTATTGTGGGATGAGAGTTAAACGCAGTGTGCCATCAACGACACAGAGATGAGATAAAGATGCCGCGTTAATACTGACTGAGCCGAGGTCGTTTACAGGGAGGGCTTTGATGCCGTGGCGTTCCCGAGTCGAGACAGATATCCAAACATCAGAATTCTTCAGAAGTTAGCAGAACCAGGCTCCAGATTTTTGTCCTGAACATTTCCTTTTTCACATTGAGCTGTTAAATATAAATTATACTGAAGTCTTAATCCAGGTTTTTAGTTCTAGCCCTTTCCCCTAACGCTGCTCAAACCCCATTTGTTTACCTGATGAGTCATTTGAATATTGTGACATCATAACTGCATCACAGAACACATGACGTAGGTCGTGCGGGTAGTACAGGTGAGGTAATGGATCTTAAAGCTCGTTTGCTTTAATAAAAGCACTTGTACTCAGAGGTGTTTCAGTTCTTCGCTGGCTTTGAAACCCAGCGTCAACTTGTTACGTCAGTAGTGACGTAACAAGTGTTACGTCTGCAGTGTTTAATACGTCAGAACTTCAGTGATGCTGCGCTCGAGTAGCAGCCGCGTCTGGAGAAACTGTTGCATTGTGTACAACAGTGCCCTCTGGTGGATGATTGGAGTGATGCATCGAGTGTAGTTTAAAAACTAACTGCAGTAAATTACAAAACTAATAATACAGAACTGACACCGATGCTTTAATAACTACACATGTAACACACTAAGAACAAAAGTATTAGAACACCAGCTTTTATGATATCACACTGTTTACCAAATTTAGGAGTCTCTGTGAGATGGTGGAGTGTGAAGGGGACTTTGCCCAGACATCCAGCAGAACAGGAGTGAAGTCCAACCCTGATGTTAAATCACAGTCTCTGCATGGAGTTGAGACGATAGAAGGGCCTTCCCCAAACTGTTCCCACCCCATAGATAGAATTCCTGAGCAGGCGTTTGATTTTCTTTCTCTTCTAATAGACTAAAAAGAAATCTGAAGTCACAAGAGACATGTCCCTATACTTTTGCCCATGTGGCATATGTTTGTTAAAATAAGAACCCCAGCTGACATTTAAACCCTAATGGCTATGAGAACACCCATGTTGGTCTCGGGTTCCACACATCGCCCTGTTCCTCAAATGCAGGTCTGATGGCTGCAGGGTTCGTTTCTGCTCGTTGTTCTAGCACAGATGCGGGAGGCGGTGAATCAGGTGGTGGATCTGTATCTGATAATCAACCTAAAATTAAGCAAATCAAATTAACATTGAGTTATAGCGGAACATGACGTTTTCTAATATTTATTATTTAAAGTTATTTTCATTGAGTGGGAGATGAATGTATGAATATAAAGGCTGATGTTGAAATGGGATGCAGAAATAAAGGACGTTTTTAGATTCCGTGTTGAATTCAGTTTATTGAACACTTCTGTTGACTGAGGCTCGCGTGGAGTAACGGAGTGAAGTGCGCGTGCGCAATCCATGCACACCACGGGGCCTTCGTAATGAGTTGCTCTGATGAGCCTTAATTGTTCAGCCAATCAGCTTCGAGAGGACTGGACGTTCACACGCGCCTCTTCTACAAACGTTCCAAAAAAAACAAAGTCGGAACCAAAACAGAAAGAAGAACCAAGAGATCAGAGTCTGCAGCAGCTGACGGAGGAGCGACGCTTTATGACGTCTTCACCATGACGACGTGTTCAGGAGGCGGAGCCAGTGGATCTGCACACAGTATTGATTACAATACATCACGTTATTGATGACATCACATTATTAATTACATCTCATTATTATTGTGACTTACCTGTATCAGGTGAGCGGGTCCGGTGATGAGGTTCTTCTGTCGGATGGTGGGTTCGATCCTCTGCGCCGCTGATCTGCAACCTGGAACACTCACCTGTTCTTACCTGCAGCACCACGCGCCTGTCTGCGTGCTCTCTGCAGACCGAGCTGTAGAGGCGCTTCTTCAGGTCAGTGTGGGTTCTGTGGTTCTCTGTGGGTTCTCAGTGGATGTAGATCACTGTGCTGATGAAGCCCTGTCTCTGTGCTCCTCCGTAGCTCGGGCGGTTGAAGGTGGAGGAGTCGTCTGCGTGAGGTCTCGGGTTCGAGGCTGCAGTTGGATGATTTCTTTTCTCCTCCTCCATCATCTCTGTTAGTTTTTCAGCAGCTGGATTTAAAATAAACTCCCAAAAAAAGGCTGAGAGTCAGAAAGCACCGGTAGCTCAACGGTCTAGTCGTGACGGTCTAGTTTATCTAGCCGTGGTCGATCATACGGGTTCGAGTCCCGTACTAGCCGCGTGAAAGTGCTGGAACCCCGAGTGGACCAGACAGTGAGGCGTGAGAGAGAGAGAAGCCGATCTGTCCCCACCGGGGGCTTTCTGAAGAGCTGCAGCAGGGGTTATGCAGAACAGCGCCCCGAGCGGCTGAAATTTTACTGCAATTTTTTTTTTATATTTTCAAATATATATTTATTATCTATTTATATTATTTATTATAATATTATTATATATTATTTGATATTATTATATATATAATCTGTTTATTAAATATTCTCTTATCTGTTTTTTTATTACAAATGTGAAGCTCGCCTGCGACATTTTCAATTTCATTTCACTAAATAACGTTTTACCTTATTACTAATAACATGGTGACATTTACGCGCAGTGCACTTACTTCCTACATTCCACGCCCGGATATTACATTTTCACATTATATATATACTATATATATACACATTATATTATATACTATACTACGTTACATACGTTTTCACCTTCTTAAACTACCGCTACTATATTTGCATCTTGCATTCACATTACATTCTACTAACCTCATACTATAAAACACATCACACTAAACCTGACATGTGTTCTTGTTAACATTCTTCTTGTTCACTATTATTATTGTTACTACTATGTTACTACTATTATTATTATCATCACTACTTTTATTTATTTATTTATTTTTATTATCATCATTTGCAAATATTATCTGTTTATTAAATATTCTCTTATCTGTTTTTTGCACAAATGTGAAGCTCGCCTGCGACTGAACCCCTAAAATTCGACCTTATTACTAATAGATGGTGACATTTACGCGCAGTGCATTATGGGTAACCACGCCCCAGAAACACATGACCACACCCTTTAGTATGTTTATCAGTGAGTGTAATTTTATTACCTTCACACAACACTGAGATTCACCCTGAGGATAAGAGCTCATATGTTCTGTGTGATTAGAACATTAACAATAACCTGCTTTAACTCTCAGATTTTAATGCATAAAATTATAAAAAGCATGTTTATAATCTAGTTTTATTATTTAAATTACTTATTTATTATTTATTCTATTTACATTGACGTTCTCCACTGGGATCCCATCAAATCCACCTCATCACTAACTGATGGTACACTAAGGTGCAGTGCATTATGGGTAACCACGCCCCAGGAATGCAACATGACCACACCCTTTAATGTTTTATGAGTTAGTGTCATTTTATTACCTTCACACAGGACTGCATCTCTGAACACTGAGGTTCACCCTGAGGATATGAGCTCAAATGTTCTGTGTAATTAGAGTTAACAACAACCTGCAGTCACCCTCAGACAAAATTCAAAATTAATTTATGTTTATATTCAAACCTTTATAATTTTATTTACTCATTTATTGCTCATTCTGTTTACGTTAACGTTCTCCACTGGGTTCCCATCAAATCCACCTCATCACTAACTGATGGTGACACTAAGGTGCAGTGCATTATGGGTAAACTATAGCCATACCACAAAATCACAAGTCCACGCCCAGCTAACAAAACCTCTTTACAACATTCACACAACACATCTGAACTGAAGCATGTGCCTCATCAGGAGGTTCATTATTTCTCGTCATTGGCATTAGAGATCATGTGCAGAATATCAGCACGAACCTGCAGATTTAGATGCCCTTTAATCTTCTTTTTTTTACTTTATTCATACAACACAGCAGAGTTGAACAAAGTTCAACGATCATTATCAATTCCTGCCTGTTTAATCGATCCTTAATTAAAACAAACACACGGTTGCTTTTATATGTCGTAATTAGCTGCAGGTGTTAGGGCTCACGTGCACAAACCACAGGCATACTGAATGCCCCCCCTCCCCACACACACCTATTTTGTGATCTGATCTGAGACATCCTTATAAAACTGTTACTGTAACCCTCTCCATTAACACACCTAACTGTGCATTCATATGTTTTACCACATGGTGGCGACATTTTTCCTAAAAATAATTAGGACACCTACACATTACACAAACGGGATTTCATTCCATCCTTGTGTGACGTCGGCAAGAATTTTCTATTTAAAATTGTTCCTATTTTTTTGTTTAAATCTCTTAAATCACCCTTCTTCTGTATCTGCTGCTGAGAATGTGAATTTCCCCATTGTGGGACGAATAAAGATTTATTTATCTTATCATTGCAGATTCTTATTGTTCATAGTCCTCCTGTTTCTCTTGTTCCTAATAATAAAGTGAATGTATTAGAACCTGCCGTTCCGACTCATTTTTTCCAACATCAGTGAAAGAAGCACTCATTGTTCTGCGTGTGATTTTTATTTATTTTAACTTAGATTTCATCAAACTCATTCGTAGCTGAACAGTGATAGTGTTACAGAGAAAATAAATCTTTTTTATCGGTGGTTAGTGCTCCTTCATCACACAGTGATGATGGAAGGATGGTGTGGTCTTTCAGTCAGTGTGTCAGCGCTCCAGCCTCCGCTCTGCCGTCTGTCGCTCCTCTGGCCGGCTGTTCTCAAACGCAAACTCATCGAACCCTGAACTGGAACGGAACGCAGCCGCTGTTTAACCCTTAATCACAGCGATGGGCCTCAGCTTGATGGCTTTCTTGCTGATGCCGGCATCATGGCACGTGTTCACGACGTCCGTCACGTTTTTGTAGGATTCCGGAGCCTGAAATGATCAAAGCTTATAAAACAAATCGGATCTGAGACATCCTTATAAAACTGTTACTGTAACCCTCTCCATTAACACAACTAACTGTGCATTCATATGTTTTACCACATGGTGGCGACATTTTTCCTAAAAATTACACAAACGGGATTTGTGAAGACTTTATATATCTGACAAATATTCATTGATTCATTCATTCATTCATTATCTCCCGCTTCATCCTATATTAAGGTCACAGGGGGGGGGGGTTCCCCATGCCCATCCAGGGGAGAATATTTCGGGCGCTGGGCAGATACACCCATGACAGGACGCCAATCCATCGCTGGGCACTCACTCACTCACACACACACCCTATATGGGGCAATTTGGAGAACTCAATTGACTTGATCCATGTTTTTGGACTGTGGGAGGAAAACGAAGAACCCGGAGGAATCCCACACAAACCCCTGCCGCCTCTCTGACAATTAATTTAGAATAATTAAAGAAGATTACAACCTCCAGTCTGGTTCATCCTTAAGATAATGATTGGATGGATATCTCAGAGATTTTCAAAAGTTTTACATCTACTTTACTTTGTACACTAGAGGCGGGGGGGGGCTTCTCCAAACTTTTAGGTAACCAGGTAGATGGCGCCATGCTCACCTCCTCCATGACCAGTTTTGGTGATGCCACTCTGATGGCGATGCCCATGTCTGCCAGTTTGTCCAAAACGTCCTGGAAGTCCAGGTTTCTACGGGATTTGGCTCTGGACAGCGCTCGACCCTGCAGCATGACATCATAGGAAGGTCACACACACACACACACACACACACACACACACACACACACACACACACACACACACACACACACGACCTGGATCTACTAAAGCTTACAGCGCCGTGACAGGTGGTGCCGAACGTCTCCGTCATGCCCTGTTCGGTGCCGGTCAGCACATAGCTGCAGGTGCCCATCGTCCCGCCGATAAGAACGGGCTGCCCCGTGAGCTGGACGAAAAACACTGAGGTCACTTCACATGTTTCACACACACACACACACACACACACACACACACACACACACACACACACACACGTCAGTGGGTACCTGGTAGTCGACGGCGATGAGGGGGTGATGAGGCGGGAACGCGCGCGTCGATCCCTTGCGATGCACCAGCAGCGTCCTCTGCTTCCCGTCCACCATGTGCTCCTCCACTTTGGCGATGTTGTGAGACACGTCGTAGATGACGTGCATGTCCAGGTCGTCCGGCGTGGTGTTAAAGACTTTAGAGAAGGCCTGGTGACGGGACAGTCCCCCTGTATTAAGTCTCTAATCGTAAAGACGGACGATGCTGTTGTGCAGTCACTCACCTGGCGCGTGAGGAAGGTCATGGAGGAGCGGTTGACCCAGGCGTAGTTGCCGGCCGCCGCCATGCCCTTCAGGTAATCCTGCCCTTCGGGTGAACCGATGCGCGCGCAGGCCAGCTGCCGGTCGTTTACGATGATGCTGTCGCGCTTCATGGCCTTCTCCATCGCCACCAAGGCGTCTGCACAACCACCCAGACGTGAGGTTATTCATTACATTCATTCATTATCTCCCGCTTTATCCTCTATTAAGGTCGCAGGGGGGGGGGGGGTTCCCCCATGCCCATCCAGGGGAGAACGTTTCGGGCGCTGGGAAGATACACCCAGGACAGGACGCCAATCTATCGCTGGGCACAGACTCACTCACTCACACACACACACACACACACACACACACACTCTATATGGGGCAATTTGGAGAATTCAATTGACTTGATCCATGTTTTTGGACTGTGGGAGGAAACCGGAGAACCCGGAGGAAACCCACGCAGACACGGGGAGAACATGGAAACTCGATGAAGCGATGAAGGTGAACGGAATAAAATCATTCATTCATTCATTATCTTCTGCTTTATCCTCTATTAGGGTCGTGAGGGGGTTCTCCATGCCCATCCAGGGGAGAACGTTTCGGGCGCTGGGCAGATACACCCAGGACAGGACACCAATCCATCGCTGGGCACACACTCACTCACACACACAGACACACTCCATATGGGGCAATTTGGAGAACTCAATTGACTTGATCCATGTTTTTGGACTGTGGGAGGAAACCGGAGAACCCGGAGGAAACCCACGCAGACACGGGGAGAACATGGAAACTCCACCCAGATGGGGATTCGAACCGGGAAGCCCTAGCGCTGAGAGGAGAACATGCTAAAGCACTAAGCCACCGTGCCGCCCGTTATTCATTACAGATTATTTTTAATTTCAATTAAGTCTTGCTTTTTTTTTTTTTTTTTTTGAGCAGCTCCACTGCGGCCCCGCCCTCTGGTGTTCACGCAGTGGAACTGCAGCAGCAGCATGCCCCGAACGAACGCTCACCTGTGGCCACCTGATGTCCGAGTCCCCGGCTCCCGCTGTGGATCATCACGCACACCTGACCTTTGTGATCGATGCCCATCTTTTTGGCGGCGTAGTCGTTGTAGATCTCGTCCACCACCTGGATCTCAGCGTAGTGATTCCCCGCGCCGAGGGTCCCGAGCTGCGCGGCGGCGCCACCACACAAACACGATTAACCAAACCTGAGCCCGTCGCTGAGCCTGAGCTGCACCGTGGGTAACGGCGACCTACCTGGGGCAGTCCTCTCTTTTTGGCTTTGGACGACACCTTGTTTGGATCGGCCTGGAGCATCCGGCCGTACTCCTCGCAGTGCTCCTTATCTTCGGCCCAGGCGTAGCCCTCCCGCAGAGACCAGTCCACGCCCATCTCCAGAGCCTCCTCCAGGTCCCTGAGGGCCGGAGAGCAGGGTTAAGCGCGGCACCATCAGACTAACACGGGACAGAAAGGTTAACCCGTTAGTATTCACTTGGCGTTCATGGGAATGACCCCTTTGGACCCGACGCCCACGGGGATATGGTCGAACAGCGCCTGAGCCAGCTGCTCCTTCACCGGCTGCACGTCCCCCTCGTCCAGGTTCGTCCTCAGCAGGCGCACGCCGCAGTTGATGTCGAATCCCACGCCCCCTGCAAGCAACATCCATATCATCCATCATCACGACAGGATTCCAAACTCACTGATCCTGAAAGATCCAGTGAATCTAGAACCCCCGATCCCTCGAATCCTGAACTCACCTGGAGAGACGACTGCGGTGGGATCACTCATATCAAAAGCAGCCATGTTTCCAATCGCAAAGCCGTAACCAGAGTGAACATCGGGGAGGCCAATGGATTTCTGTAACAGAGCAGATCACAGTTACCACCTCCCAGCCGCGGTGGATGATCCTCAGTACTGCAGGGACACGGACACCGTGGTGGCGTGTGGTGCTGGTATCGGTGGATCGGACTCAGACGTGCTGCTGGACGATTAGTGAAGGATTAGAGGACGACCAACTGATTCTGATTCTACATCCAGAAGATGGAGCAGTAAGACGGACCTGCACCACCACGTCAGTCTCACCGCAGAACTGAGAACCATCCACCACCCTAACAACGCCTGCTCTGTGGCTGTCCTGATCAGCTAAAGGGGACTTAAAGAGAACCAGATGGACTACAGAATGGAACTGCAGAACTCCAAACTCCATCTGCGGAACAGTTCTCCAAACCGACCGACCACAAAACCCGTCTCACGTCACGCCGCGTCTCTTACGTGGACGATTCCCGGCAGAGCCGCCACGTTTCCGATCTGCTTCATCGCCGGCAGAAATCCACCGATGCCTGTGGAACAGACAAACAAACAGGGGGGGGGGGGGTCATGCCACGGTGCCGCAGTGGTTCCCACCGGTGAACACTACAGGAACCTGAGGTACCTCCACCGCGACATGCGTTCCTCAGCTCCTCAAACATCAGCTTCTCCAGAGATTCGTTCACGTAGAAGACGCCCTCCACCTACGGACGAGAGCCGGCGGGTCACACTACAGAACCTGGAGAGAAGCATCAGAACTCCGACTCCGGCATCACATCAGAGGTCTCATTCATACAGAGTAAGAACAGGAACACTGACGTCACATCAGATTCTAAATCAACCCCCCCACACACACACACAGCTCTCCCCCCCCCCTCTCAGAGGCTTTCCATAAACATTTGGAGAGAAAATGATTCTGAAAATCTTTATGACCCTGATGTTGGCTGAGAGAACCTGGTACATGGTCTAGAAGTGAACACGTCATTTAAAGTACAGTACTTCAGGAAGCCCTACAGTAAAGTAAGGTGGAGGGGGAGTTTAAAATCTGAGGTTATTTTTTTATTATGATGAAACTTATTGAAACGACGCCACGTTTCTGATTCACCTGCATGTTCGGAACGAAGCCCTTCTTTATCCTCCAGCAGGTTTTACCGATTTTATCCAGAAACTGTAACTCATCGTTATAAGATCGACTCATCGTTTAAACCGCGATTTCAACAAAATGATCAGAAAATCGATCCGGATCCGTCACAAGCGCCGCTGCTTCTCTTCCTGCTTTAAAGCCGTGTGGTCAGCGTACCGATGGCTCTCTGTCGCCGCACCGTGGTACAGACAGCGAACTGCAGCAACGGAGGAGAAAATAATCGATGATTAAAAATAATTTATCATAGAGTTTAAGTAAGTGTGTGTGAGTGAGAGAGAGAGAGAGAGAGAGAGAGAGAGAGAGAGAGAGAGAGAGAGAGAGATCACTTTATTAATCACAGAGGGAAATTTGTGAACCTGGCTCACAATCGCTGTTCTAATTCAACCCAAAGATGCTGACTGGGTTGAGGTCAACTTTCTCTGTACACTATAGGTGTAACTGCCTACTTGTGCAGTTTATATTTTAATTGGTTTATATTTAATTGGTTACACTGTATAAAGGTATATTTTATAACGTCTGTTCTTTTAAGAACATTGACAACGTTAATTTCTGTGGTTACACTGCTAATTACCGCGGTTACCACGTTCCAAAGGTTCCAAAGTTAGCATTAAGGGTTATTCAGAAGCTCAAGAGCAGACAAGTCGCAACGTGATAATATAGCTCTCTCGATATTTATTTAGCCAATGAGGTTTGTGATCTGTTGGTATACCAATTATGTTTATGTAAAGTTTATTACCTTTTCTAGCATTAGAGTGAATTGATATGTAATTACGGTTCTAAATCAAGATGTAAATTCGTGTGGTAAAAATAACAAAGGATCATTCTTAAGATTAATAGTTTACAATGTGAAATCGCTCATTGTATATTTGTTTATTTGATTTATGTTGCAGTTCTTACGGTTGGGTGTGAGGTTATGTACAAAGTTAAGGTGCAAACTCAAGAATAAACCTAATCAGAATTGGCAAGAATATTTGTGCTGTCGACTTTAAATCTGAGGGAGCTACACAGTCACAGTCATGTTAGAAGAAAGGCCTTCCCTAAACTCATTCATTCATTCATTATTCATTATCTCCCGCTTTATCCTCTATTAGGGTCGTGGTGGGGTTCCCCATGCCCATCCAGGGGAGAACATCTCAGGCGCTGGGCAGATACACCCAGGACAGGGCGCCAATCCATCGCTGGGCACACACTCACTCACACAGACACGCACGTATACACACTATATGGGGCAATTTGGAGAATTCAATTGACTTGATCCATGTTTTTGGACTGTGGGAGGAAACCGGAGAACCCGGAGGAAACCCACGCGGACACGGGGAGAACATGGAAACTCCACCCAGATGGGGATTCGAACCGGGAATCCCTAGCACTGAGAGGAGAACATGCTCAACCACTAAGCCACCGTGCCGCCCTTCCCTAAACTGTCCCCACATAATTTAAAAGTATTTAACCATCCCAAAATGCACCAAACACTCTAATTTAACGATTCAGACGGTTGCCCCCATACAGTGTATAGCAAAAAGCTTTTAAAGGCGTTAAAATGGGGCTGAGCTTGTTGTCGTCATGTCGTTTAAACTTTATATTTCATTTTGTGTTGAGTGTTGTAATAACGCAGGCACATCATCAGTCTAAACAGGTGTGAAAACATGTCATTGAGACACGTTTATTTGTTGCTACGTTTTCGTTTTAGGTCATTATAGAAATGTTCGGTCTGTTTTACTATTTTTTTTATTTTTTTATTTTTTAAAGTTATTGGATTCTTGTCGAAGCGCACGATTCTGAATTGTAACGCATGCGTTGTTGTTTAAATTTCATTGGCGCGAGGCTGGACTTTTATTTTGAAAGCGTTCGAACGCGTCAGACGAACGTTTCTACCTTCACGGAACACAACGTTCTGAACGTCAACAAACCGAAGGTACAGCAGCTTCTGCACCAACTTACATTTAATTTAATTTATTATTATAATAATAATAATAATAATAATAATAATAATAATAATAATAACATAATATCTCCATTCAGGAGAGTGAGTTCAGATTCACGCGTTTAAAGCGACAGTTGTGTAAATAAGACGCTTTTTTAGTTGAATTGCAGTTTAAATGTTAAACATTCGGTGGAAACGCCGCCCTGATCTTTTGATCTTTTATTCACTCGCGTGCGAAACGTCAAGAGATCAAAGTATCATTTAGAAATCACTATGTAAATTAGGGGTGGCTTAGTGGTTTGGCATGTTCTCCTCTCAGCCCTAGGGATTCCAGGTTCGAATCCCTGTCTGGGTCGAGTTTCCATGTTCTCCCCGTGTCCCCGTGGGTTTCCTCCGGGTTCCTCCCACAGTCCAAAAAACATGGATCAAGTCAATCGAGTTCTCCAAATTGCCCCATATAGAGTGTGTGTGTGTGAGTGAATGTGTGTCCAGCGATAGATTGCCCCCCTGTCCTGGGTGTATCTGCCCAGCGGCCGAAACGTTCTCCCCTGGATGGGCATGGGGAACCCCCCCCCCAATAGAGGATAAAGCAGAAGATAATGGATGAATGAAAATATAATTAGTATAATTATAATTTAGCCTGGCGGCATGGTGCCTTAGTGCTTTAGCATGTTCTCCTCTCAGCGCTAGGGATTCCCGGTTCGAATCCCGATCTGGGTGGCGTTTCCATGTTCTCCCCGTGTCCGCGTGGGTTTCCTCCGGGTTCTCCGGTTTCCTCCCACAGTCCAAAAACATGGATCAAGGTCAATTGAATTCTCAAAATTGCCCCATATAGTGTGTGTGTGAGTGAGTGTGTGTCCAGTGATAGGTTGCCCCCCTGTCCTGGGTGTATCTGCCCAGCGCCCGAGACGTTCTCCCCTGGATGGGCATGGGGAACCCCCCCTAATAGAGGATAAAGTGGGAGATAATGAATGAATAATTTACCTCTAAGTCTTTTTATTTTTTATTCTTAACTTTCGGTTCTGCTGTAAAAAGCTAAAGTAGCCAATCAGATCACATGATCAAGCCATGTCGCTATAATGAATGTGTGCAGGAGACGGGTGTGGAGGCATCGGGGATCTCAGATCTGGAATGAAGCTGCGGGTTCGAGTGAATAAGCAGACCCGGTGGGTGGAGCTGGAGGGGCCGCAGCCCACGCTGACCCAGCTGTGCGCCCGGGTGCGGGAGGACGTGCTCCCGGCGGCTGGCCTCAGGTTACTGACCTCCTCACTCAGAGTCCGGCTCGGGTTCACGTTCTGCGTGTGAAACGAAAACGAAGCGCTTTCTGTTTGAAGCGTGGTCTGTGCTGCGGGTTCGAGTTTCTCTCTCTCTGTCTCTCTGTCTCTCTCTCTGGTCTGTGCTGCGGGTTCGAGTTTCTCTCTCTCTGTCTCTCTCTCTCTGTCTCTGGTCTGTGCTGCGGGTTTGAGTCTCTCTCTCTCTGTCTCTCTCTCTCTGTCTCTGGTCTGTGCTGCGGGTTCGAGTCTCTCTCTCTCTGTCTCTCTCTCTCTGTCTCTGGTCTGTGCTGCGGGTTTGAGTCTCTCTCTCTCTCTCTCTCTCTCTGTCTCTGGTCTGTGCTGCGGGTTCGAGTCTCTCTCTCTCTCTGTCTCTGGTCTGTGCTGCGGGTTTGAGTCTCTCTCTCTCTGTCTCTCTCTCTCTGTCTCTGGTCTGTGCTGCGGGTTCGAGTCTCTCTCTCTCTGTCTCTGGTCTGTGCTGCGGGTTTGAGTCTCTCTCTCTCTGTCTCTCTCTCTCTGTCTCTGGTCTGTGCTGCGGGTTCGAGTTTCTCTGTCTCTCTGTCTCTGGTCTGTGCTGCGGGTTTGAGTTTCTCTCTCTCTCTCTGTCTCTGGTCTGTGCTGCGGGTTAGAGTCTCTCTCTCTGTGTCTGTCTCTGGTCTGTGCTGCGGGTTCGAGTCTCTCTCTCTCTGGTCTGTGCTGCGGGTTTGAGTCTCTCTCTGTCTGTCTCTGGTCTGTGCTGCGGGTTCGAGTCTCTCTCTCTCTGTCTCTGGTCTGTGCTGCGGGTTCGAGTTTCTCTCTCTCTCTCTCTCTGTCTCTGGTCTGTGCTGCGGGTTAGAGTCTCTCTCTCTGTGTCTGTCTCTGGTCTGTGCTGCGGGTTCGAGTTTCTCTGTCTCTCTGTCTCTGGTCTGTGCTGCGGGTTCGAGTTTCTCTCTCTCTTTATCTTTTCGCAGCAGCGACGCAGAGTTCAGTCTGTCTCTGAACGAGAGCGAGCCGCTGCTGGACACGGGGCAGACGCTGACGGCCTGCGGCGTGGTGTCCGGGGACCTGATCAGGGTCATTCTGCCTCGCTCCTCTTCCTCATCCTCCTCATCCTCCTCTGAGCAGAACCCTGAGGCTGCAGACGAGCCGAGAAGAGAGGCGGCGGTCGACGTTCAGAGAGACGCAGATTTAGTAAGAGACGACGTCACGGGTCACTCATTAACCAAAGTGAGGGGGCTGGACGTTCCATGTCTTAATGATGATGATGATGATGATGAAGATGTAATGTTCACAATAGACTCCCACCTTAAACTCTCTGATCATGTGATCAAAACGTCCCCGTCCCCCCCCCCGTTCCTGTAGATTCCTTCTTTACAACATCAGGAAGATCAGACCCTTCTGGACTGAACATGCCACCCAACTGCTTGTTCAAGCCTGTGTCCTATCCCGGCATGATTATTGTAATGCGATACTTGCCGGTGTCCCAGCGTCCTCAATCAGACGTCTTCAACTGATTCAGGACTCTGCAGCCCGACTCGTGTTTAACCCCCAAGAACTCATGCTCCCTCCATCGCTCACGTCCCTCCATCGCTCACGTCCCTCCATCGCTCACGTCCCCCCGTTGCACATGTCCCTCCATCGCTCACGTCCGCCCATCGCTCATGTCCCTCCATCGCTCATGTCCCTCCATCGCTCATGTCCCTCCATTGTCTCCCTGTAGCTGCTGCATTCAGTACAGGTCACTGACTCTGGCCTACAGAACCATCTCTGGATCTGGCCCCTCCGACCTTCACTCTATCTTTTCAAAATACACTCCGACTCGTTTACTTCGTTCCGGAGATGATCGCCCCCTGGTGGTTCCACCTCACCGAGGAGATAATTCTCACTCCACTGCAACATGATAGTACGATCTTCCCAACTCTGTCCATAAGGCGGAGTCAATGAGCAGCTTTAAGAAACTACTGAAGATGCATCTCTTTAACAAATACCTGGTGTAGAAAAAAAATAAATAAAAAAAGGGGGGGGGGGGTGCAGCAACAAATAACAATCAGGTTTGATGAATTTACAGTGCAGTTGGTTTTCTGCAGAACTTCTGACTGTAAGGTTCTCATTTGTAAGTCGTTTTGGATAAAAGCGTCGGCTGAATGACTAAATGTAAATGTAATGTTTGGTTTGTTTATTCTTTGATGCACCCTCACCTCATCTGTGCGTCTTCGCCGAACGGGGCGGTTCTGGTTTTCATTCTCCTTCATGTTTAGGGTGGACCCACCACCAGCAGCAGCGACCCCGCAGAACCTCCTAATATGGAGATGATGCCGACGGGTCAGGAGGAGGAGGAGGAGGAGGAGGACGAGAATAAAGCCATGGGAGTCTTCATCCCCGAGCCCATGCTGTGCTGCGAGGCGGAGGACGGGACGGTTCCTCACTCTCTGGAGACGCTGTATCAGAACTCTGGGTGTCAGAGTAAGGACGACTGTGCGGTCCTGGCGGCCCACGTTCTGATGCTGGAGACCGGGTTCCAGCCGCAGGTCTGTCGACGTTCGGGGTCGGGACTCTGAGACGCCCCCGGACGCAAATGTGGACACGTGTCCTCTGTTCTGTGATGTGCGCAGGGTTCCGAGGGCAGGAGCGCACACATGCCCACCGGGTGGCGTCCCTCCAAGGGACTGTACAGGCTGCAGTATACACACCCGTTCTGCGAAGACATTCCTGCCCACGTGGTCCTGGTGAAGATGAAGGAGCTGCTCGTGGTCCACGGTACGAAGCGTCGCTCCGCCGCAGGTCGTAACGTCCTCTCCGTCTCCCGTCTCACCGAGTTCCGTTTTCAATCTGAAACGCAGGGGCCTTAAAGACGAGCGGGACGCCCGAGAGCACCATCAAAGTGGACCTGAGGACCGACGCCTACGTGAGGGACGAGTGGTCAGGTACACAGACACCCCCTCGAAACACGCACTGCTTGTCCAAGCTTATTATGGGATGTCAGAAAAGCTCCCAGAGGTGATACGGAGCTTCTATATATGGTGAACGGAATAAAATCATTCATTCATCATCTTCAGCTTTGTCCTCTATTAGGGTCGCGGGGGGGGGGGGGGTTCCCCATGTCCATCCAGGGGAGAACGTCTCAGGCGCTGGGCAGATACACCCAGGACAGGACGCCAATGCATCGCTGGGCACACACACACACTCTATATGGGGCAATTTGGAGAACTCAATTGACTTGATCCATGTTTTTGGACTGTGGGAAGAAACCGGAGAACCCGGGGGAAACCCACGCGGACACTGGGAGAACATGGAAACTCCACCCAGATGGGGATTCGAACCGGGAATAAAATCATGAAGGCTTTGAATGTCTTTAAGCAGCTTTGAAGAGACGTGAAGGGTTCGAACAAGCATCCGATTCTCTGACAGGTAATATCTTGTAAATTAGTAGGTTCTCCATGTGGTAACGGTTTAGCGCTCCTGTGTTCAGGTGGGAACCCCGGTGAGACGTACAGAGACCTGCAGAAACTCTCTCGGCTCTTTAAGGACCAGCTGGCCTACCCGCTGATCGCCACGGCTCGAGAACGTACGATCTCACATCACAAAGACTCACAGCGCCCTCTTCTGACCTGCTGACGTGTGTACCTCTGTGTGTGTGTGTGTGTGTGTGTGTGTGTAGTACTGGGGCTCCCCGCTCTCTTCGGTCTGTCCACTCTGCCTCCGGAGTTGCTGCTCAGGATCCTGCGTCTGTTGGACGTCCACGCGGTCCTCAGTCTGTCTGCCGTGTGCAGGTATCTGTACAGCGTCGCCCAGGACTCATCGCTATGGAAACACCTCCTGCAGCGAGACTTCAGAGGTACAGACACGCCCCACATCACCAGGGCTCGGAAGGTTCTTGTATGCATGTCCTCCCCGTGTCTGTGAGGGTTCTCTCTCTGGGATCTGGGATAGGCTCCAGCAGCAGCCTTGACCTTGAATCAGGTAAGCGATCCTGAAACAGTAGTGTTTACAGTCATTAATAATGATTTCTGTCTTCCAGCTGACACCACCAACCACAGAGGCTCCACCTGGAGAGAGGTGGGTAATTAACAAAGCCACGCCCACTTTTAAGCATTCGGTGATTCAGATTCACGTCTGATTTTTTTTTGTTTTTTTTTTTAGTTGTACAAACAGAGATATCAGGGCAGGAGGATGCTGTGCCGACCGCGCATGAGGCCTTATCCCAGACATCCCATCATTCCATTGCCCATGCCCCTGTATCCACGCCCCTTCTTCCCGCCGGACGATGACCAGAGACCAGGCATCTTCCCTCGGCCCCTCTACCTCCCCATCAGCCCGCTGGAAGTTCCTGAACAAGACCGGGTGTTCCCTCACGCGCGGCGGTCATTGAGGTCGGACAACCGAGGGGCGAACGTCCGAAAAGGCTTCATCTGAAAACGACGGGCTCACAAAATCTCCCAACACAAATCACCCGAAAGCGCAGTCGGGGTTCTGATTCGTCATTACGAATCGTTTCTCCGAAATTAGAACCTTTTAAATAGTAATTACATAAAATAACTCGTTTGTTGGGGTGACTTCTCTAACCCACTGCTTCAGCTCTAAAGCTGCTGTTGTTAAAAAAATTATAATAATAATTTAAATAAGAAAATGGCACTATATTTAATTAAGTTTTTGGTTATTGCTTTTTATGCTTATTAAAGTCTTAAATCAGGTCAGAGGTCTAACTAAAGCGGCGCCGTAATGTGTCCCACATTGGACATATTACGGCGTGTCCAATGTGGATTTAAATAATCAAGCAAAGCTGTCAGAGTTTCGTTTTTCATTATAAACCACATTTCAAACAAAATGTATTTGTAGTTACGGTCGTTCGCCACCGGAGGGCAGCATTTGTATCGCAAATAAAAAATAAAAAGTCAAGTCTTTTGTTGTTTGTTACATTTTAAAGATGATAAACTCTTTGGATGAACTTCATGTGTAAAGGTACCGGGACACGCCTCCATCACTTCAGGCACCTCACCCCGTCCGTCGCACCACCACAGGGTTCGGAGATCAGAGGCGTGGCGGTCAGTCGTGGGCTTTCAGTGCAGAGTTGGTCCACACCGGTCTGCGCTTCTCTAGAAAAGCCTTGATTCCCTCCTGACCGTCGTGCAAGGCCAGGTTGTCCACCATGACCGCGCCGGCGGTGGCGTACGCCGCGTCCCGCCCCTGCGCCATCTGCTGCTGGAAAGCCGCCTTCCCCAGCGCCACCACCGGACGACTGGACTCACAGATCCGGCGCGCGATATTCAGAGTCTCCTCCTCTAACTGCTCCTCACTGACCACCTTACTGACCAGGCCGTGTAGCAGAGCCTCCTGAGCTGTGATTGGACGGCCTGTAAATAACATCTCCATGGCGACCTGGAGGAGAACCGGGGGAGAACCACCATCACATGTTAGTGCCTCCACACCTTTCGGGGTACGACTCGTCCGGTGGCGAAGGTCGACTTGTCGGTTGCCACGGTCCAAAAACATGGATCAAGGTCAATTGAGTTCTCCAAATTGCCCCATATAGAGTGTGTGTGTGTGTGTGAGTGAGTGAGTGTGTGTCCAGTGAACGTTAGGAGAGAACGTTAGGAGGAGAACGTTTCAGGCACTGGGCAGATACACCCAGGACAGGGGGGCAATCTATCGCTGGGAGGGGGGTGG